>BQNB010107979.1:0-23050 GCA_026074375.1 Tanacetum coccineum | reverse complement strand
TGTGATGACTGTCGTCGATGCTAAAAGTGAGGGTCACATTGTTGATTGTTTGACCATAGAAAAGTTGAAAATGGAGGGCCCCATTGCTCCTTTAGCGAAGACTTAAGTCGTTTTTAAATTGCCTCCCTTTGCAAAAGTTTCAATCGGTGTAAAATATATGAGAGCATCTTTCTTGAAAAGTTAATAAAAATTGCACAGCAGATTGTGTGAATGGGTAAAACAGTTGCTTGGAAGTTAATGCAAAAAGTGCTTATTAACATGATGTAACATCAATGTTTTATTAGAAAGAAGGTGCCAACTGCCAAGACTAAGAGAAAAAAGAACGAGTTATTAACTTAACAGATAACCATACTTAAGTAAATGTGGTCAAAATCGGGGACAAGTATAATGGTGGTCACGCGTTCCTTCAAAATATAACGCGACTAATAGCCAACGCTCGTTACTTAGAAAGGTTAAGAGAAACACATGTGAAAGGAAACAAAAACGTGACATTTTTAAACTCGTACTAGGATATTTCTTGCTGTTCTCCTTTAACACATAACGTGTGTCAAGACCACAAAAAAAAACAACAAATCTGAAATTATTCGGTCTGCCAAAGAATTGGTACTTTACTGGACAGTGTGATATGCAAATGGTTGCGAAATATAAAATGAAGCCAATGCAAATGATAAAGGGTGTAATACTAAAACAAAAACATGCAATGTGTGTTACAAAAACAAACTAAGAGTGCGTAGTATCTAGGAACTAGGTATCCGTTATAAATGAAATGAAACATGACTACATGAGTGGCAATGAAAAAAAATGTGACGAAAGCTAGCAAGACACTTTGTTTTATATAGTACTTTACGACAATTGAATGTCATGTCAGTGTCGGTTAACGTGTTTCACGAGCACAATATTTTTGTATATAATGCATATAGTATATCAGATGAAATCACACAAGTAAACTATAGTAGCTGAATATCATATTGCAACATATGTTGGCTTATTTCTCTTGTTCCCATGATGGGATGACCACACTAGACACTGACCCAAAATACAGAACTACCCATTCAATCCATGTTTGTGGCAAAAGATCGGTATTTAAAGTTCCTATGTTCCTTTCTTCTGGTACAAATTAAAGAAGTTAAAAACTGGCTGCAGCCAAAAGGTTGTGAAAGCTTCTTTGGCTTCAGCTACTGATTTCCTAGAGGAGGAGGTGAAGGGTGATGTAGGTAACTGCAACAGTCAATGTCACTATAAACAAGGAAGTGCGCGCTAAGACGATGATGAAGTTACCATGGTTATACACTGATACTTCCTTATATGAGTCTGTCAAAAAGGGTCAGTTTGCAACTTGTTAGCACCAAGTTATGATGGATCAATGTGGTAAATATTAGCTTATTATGAACATCTCAAATGTATGGACAAAAATTAGGCCGAAATTACCCAACTTTTATTTTTTTGACGCATAAAACGAAAGAAGCTAGCTAGATTATTATTAGATAAGTATAAATTTTGCAAACATATTTGGCACACTGTTCATAAATAAAGAATTTCACACATATGTTGCGACTCATACCAAAAATATTGTTATGACTCATGACGACCACCCATCTTTCCACCTTGCACAATATGCACTAAAAGATGTATAATCAAGCTCTCCGTTGTAATTTTGTGCAATATCAGGTACTATGAAGCAAAAAATGAGCAAGGAATGTAAAAAGGACTGATCCAAGTGTACGACTAGTAGAGCTAATGGTGCGGGGTGTTTCAGTTTCCAAGTTGAGATGGTAATTGATGGGGACTTTGGAGTTGTATCTTGAGACTATCTCCCTTGAAGGTTTTTTCCATATTTCTTGCAACTTATTTTCCAATAAGGTACATAAATCTTTCTTCACTTGGAACTCATATATAGCTAGATTAGACAAGCCTTAAGGATGGGAAAAAACAATTCAGTTAGTAACGATGATGATGATATGGTTTTATGATGAATAAAGTGCAACTAGTATGTATGATCTAACCGCTGTACTTGGCCAATTTACATAATATCTAGGCATACCTACCAAGTCAAACGCCGAAGGGGCTGAGATACTTGAGAGCTAAGGAACTGATATATCTTCAACATATGTACCAAGAGATGAAGCTCTGGAGGGAACACGACGCACGGATATCCTCAAGGGAATTTGGAACGGAGTGCTTCACAATATTCCACCCATGGTGGCAAATCTTTCCAACAGGAAAGGAGATTTTATGGATTGTTCAAATCTGAGGGGTCTTTATAGGAATGTACCACAAGCTGATATGAGTTCAGACATGCATGGAATGTTAAAGTTTTTGGATGTCAGTGGATCCATTGAAGAAATCTTCAAATTCGAAACACCAGAATCCATGCCGCGTAAGTACATCAAGTTAATAAAGTATTTTTATAATAAGCACTACATCCCCTTTCTTTATAATAAATCATAAACATCCATCACTGAATTTCTCGGGAACTTAACAAACTGTATACGAAATGATGAACTTGGTCGTCAAACTCTTGCAGGGGTGAACCCTGTTATCTTGGAGAAATTGAAGGTATGTTCCTGAATGTATTTATATAATCATAAATGTAAACATTCTAGCTTGTATGTTGCATGCCTTTCATAATAAACATGTGCACTTTTTTGTTAATTTACAGGTATTTCCTCCGGTGAGCAAACTTGATCCTTCAATGTATGGACCACCAGAATCATATCTTAAAGAGGAGCATATTATAAATATATAAGTCATCTCAATGGCATGTCTGTGCAGCAGGTAATAGTATTTGTCCAAAAGTAAAAGAATATACCTAACTTCTGCTGATATGAGAAATCGTTCGTAATGAGATTTTATTTAGGATTTTATAAATATGATTATTTTAATTTGCAGGCGATGGATGAAGACAAGCTCTTCATATTAGATTATCGCGATAGTTACCTTCCGTTTTTAGAGTGGATAAATGCTCAAGAAGGCCGAAAAGCATATGGAACTCGTACAATCTTTTTCTTGACATCAGTGGGAACTCTAAAGCCAATCGCAATCGAGCTTAGCCTTCCTCCCAATGACTCCAATATCCCATTGAAACAAGTTCTGACTCCTCCAATTGACGCAACCACCAATGGCTCTGGCAATTGGCCAAAGCTCATGTATGCTGCAGAAGTACACCAACTTATTCATCATTGGTATGTCGAGCTTCAGCAGTATTTCTATTGGTCTCTATATCTAGCCTGCCTTTGCAGTAAAGACATAAAAAATAAAATGAATGACTATAAGTTCATGTTTTATATCTTTAGGTTGCGAGTTCATGCCTGTATGGAACCATTTATAATAGCTAGTCACCTGCACTTGAGCTCCTTGCATCCGGTTTACAAGCTTCTTATTCCCCATATGCGACATACACTAGCAATAAATGCAATGGCGCGTGAGACCCTAATATCTGCAGAAGGAATAATTGAGTGTGGCTTTACTCCAGGGAAATATAGCTCAGAGATGGCATGTGCTGCCTACCGTGACTGGTGGCACTTTGACTTAGAAGGCTTGCCTGAAGATCTGATACGAAAGTACAACCAATATACCAAATACAAAACTGAAATAAAATGAAATCGATGTCATAAAATTCTAAGCATTTCTTTATTCATTTTAATTGCAGAGGTACCTGATGAGACAAAGCCACATGGACTGAGACTACTCATTGAAGACTACCCATACGCCAATGATGGGCTGCTCATTTGGTCTGCAATACAAGAGATGGTGCAAGCGTATGTGACTCATTTCTACCCTAACGAAAATGATGTTATTTCAGACACGGAACTTCAATCATGGTACAGTACGTGAAGCCATTAATGTGGGGTACACTGATGTTCGTGAAGCTAATTGGTGGCCTAAACTATGCACTCAGCAAACTTAATTTTGGGCAGTCGCACTTTGGTGCATACGTCCCAAATCGACCACCTCTTATGCGAAAGCTTATACCCCAACAATATGACCTCGAGTATGCAAGTTTCATCGCTGACCCAGAAGGATATTTCCTTGCATCCTTGCCTAGTTTGTTTCAATCAACAAGATACATGGCGGCAATTGATATAATCTCAGCACACTCGCATGAAGAGGAGTATCTTAGGGAGGTAAAGGATGTGTGCACTAATTGGCCAGGTGAACCTAAGATTATTGAAGTCGATCTTTTATAGATTTTCAATGACATTGAAAAAAATTGAAAATGAGATCAAGAGGAGAAATATATAATACTCCGTAATACATAATAATAGTCCACTAATATATAAAATCTGACTACGAAAAATCATATACATTAGACATGTCTTTAAATGCTGCTATTGTATAGTGGTGTACCAAGCTACAATTTTCGAAAGCATGAATCATTGAAGTCGATTTTGTCTCGACACAAAATATAGTAATGAATTATGCGTACATTGTACGTGTCTTATTCGTAATACCGAAACTTGATTTGGTAAATCGACCAAAGATCTAGTATTAGTATGCTTTTATTGGTTATCGAATACTTGACAATGTCATATAAATAAACAGACTTTGATTTTCTAAATGGGAGTAGTTCATGTCACGTATTTTTTATATGTAAGCAAACTTTTTACACCCAGGGTCATTTTTGTAATTTCACCAGACATAACCCTAGATGGTTAACCTTTATATAAGGTACCCATTAACTCCTCTGCCGTCATGTGCTTATAGCTTCAGATTTTCGTTTTCTTTTTTCTTACAAATTATTACCTTTTTGATAATTTTAGATCTATTGGTTTTGTGTTTGGATTCCAAATGGAATTTTTGCTTCCATCGGATCTGTTGGATCATATCTCAGAGATGGCCTTACTGATTCGGGTCAAATTATTTTCAGCCACGATTTCCCTGTTTAAAGTAAGTAATGGGATGTGCAGGAAATCTCATCCAAAGCAGCATTTCCTTTTCTGTATACTTATACGGTGTCTACTTGTACCTCGAGATCTCTCCAGACACTCATAGATAATTATTTTCTAGGGTTGATAAGCAAAATACACAAAAAAGCTCCGCTATTGGATGAAGAAACCGCCACTGCTGTACCGGAAGTTCATGATAAAAGTAAGCGTTCAGTAAAAAAAAGGTGAGTAATCCTCATATACTCATCGAATTAGTAGGCAGGAATTTGACACTGTTTATGAGAAGGTCGGATTACTATATTGTTGCCATAATGAGCGGTGGCAAAATATATGTTTTTGATGATATGTTAAGGGAGGGAATTAATGGGATACCCTTAGGGTTTGGGTCGAGCTATCCAAATCTAGGAGGTGGTCTGGGACGGGCAACATTGAATTACAACACATTTTAAAGGCGGGTTAATACTTTGATAAAAAAGATAGAAAAGGATACTGAAAATGTATATGTCGATGAGTGTCCTAGTCCCGCAACCCGGCTAAAAAAATGATTACCTTGCCAAACATAACCAACAAATTTTTTCTAAGCTTCTTAAACAACAGAAATCCAAATCCAACAATCACCCCAAACACACAACAAGGATCAATGCTAGGTCGGCTTTGAAACCGCTGATTATTAGTGCTGTTGTATCCGAAGAGACTATATTAGACGGGTCAATGCGATCAAAATCATCCCTGAGTAGAAATGGAACGGGTCAATCAAACGGCATGTGATGCCAAGGTACATCGGTATTCTCAAAACAATATAACAGAGAGCCGCACTCTTCTTAACAAAGAAGCTAAGACAGACGAGAGAATTTTAAGTCGCTTTGCAAAGAAAGTAAGATACACGTAATTTGTGACTTCAGTTTGAAGAAGCTGAGGATTCGATGTTTGTAGTACACCGAGACTAGTACCGATGTTACACAAGGATCAGGGGCAAGAAATCCTACCCTTGACAACACTTAAGTCTTCACATATATAGGTGTATCCTTTTGTGGCTAATAAGAAGTATCTGTTATCATTGATATTTACTTTGTTACGTGTTATTTGTATTCTTCCTGTATTAGTATCAATCAGCTTGTAAACAATTTGAAATCTTCAAGTGGCAGTCTTGTTTTGTGCCCATCTATCTATACGTTTTTAGTTTTGTTGATCAATAACTGGTATATTTTTTTTTACTGTTAGTTAAAATGCTTCTTAGCTCATGGTGCGTAGTAAAATCATTTTACAATTTTCAAATATGTTTTGTTCTTGATTCATAATTTAAATTGGGTGCAAAACATGGAATGCATGAGAGTTGGATATTGCGAAGGTTAAATGTAGTAAGCGTAGGTAATAATCCACTGCTGTGAATGTGGTTACTAGTACCGAAAGAAGTATCAGGAACAAAACAAGTAAAACAAGACCATAACACTTTTGAAGGTTCGCATGAACTTTTGCCATCTTGTTGTGGAGGAATTTAATGTTAGATTTTCGTAAAATGCATTTTGATGTGGTCGAGAAAGATGAACTAACAGTTGCTTGATTTTTGACAAGTTTGAGAATAGTAATGTTGATCTGGCCTACCTCCAAAATTATAGATCGTATAAGAATGTGTGTAAGCCGGGGGTGTGGTTCGACGTTCAATATGAGCCTTTAACTTGCACTCGAAAAATACATTTGTATAGATGTATCAATTTTACTTCGGCATATCGAAACTCACGATGTCAAATGTTCGATCCAGAGTCACTCTGTTATACTATTTAAAAGTCTTGTTATGATTCCTTTTTCGCAGATAGTCATATCACAATTAATCAGCCAAAGTAATTTTTTTTACAGTACTTAATTTGTTCAAAAGAAAATAGTAGGGCTATATTTACATGAAGCCCATTTAAAACTATACCCAAAAAAAGCCCATCTATAGCCTCAACCGGTCAACCGATCTAACTCAGAGGCCTATTCATTTCTTAGTTATTTCTTACTTAGGGCTTAGGGGTAGGGGTGAGCATAAAAACCGAATAAACCGAAAACCAAAACTGAATCGAACCGAACTAAGAATTGAACCGAACTGAACTACAAATTCGGTTTACGGGTTGGATATGGGTTTGACAATCGGAATAAAAACCGAACCGAAAACCGAATTTATATATATATATATATATAATTCTACAAGATCGTGTATGTTGGTGCATGCAAAAGTTGTAAAGGAAGTTTTTCTAAAAGTGGATAGTTTTGCCGAAAAAAAATTATGAAAAAAACGTTTGTGCATTAAATCAGTTTTGTGTGCATCAAAAATTCGTTTTTGTACCCAACTTCTTTTGACTTTTTAGCATCAAAATTTTACTTGCGCATCAAACATAACAAGTCGAAAAATATTTTGGCATTAAAAAAAATTTTTGCATCAAAATTACTTATATTTTTGCGCATTAAAAAAACGATAAAAACTCAAAATTAGCAAAAACTTCATTTACAAAAGTTTTATATGCACAAACATACCTGATTTGAATATGAATTTTTTTGGAATTTTATTTCGAGAACTATTTTTAAAAAGGTTTTTCTTTTAACTTCTCCACGAATATTTGTCTTTTTATTTATAACCTCCTATATATATATTAGAACTACATATATATATATATAGTATAATATATATATATATAAAATACTATATATAATGTAATATATATATTCATGGGTAAAAAAAAAATACTATATAAAAAATACCATTAAAATTTTATCCTAATATAATAAAACACATTTTATGCTTGAAATAATCTATTTTTGCTAAATATCTATGTAATTATTTATTTTTTAATTTCGGTTTTCGGTTCGGTTCGGTTTTCGGGTTGACCCTAAAAAGAATTTCGGTTTTCGGTTCGGTTGAATTCTAGTTCGGTTCAGTTCGGTTTTCGAGTTGACCAAATTTTTTTTTAACCAAACTAACCGAACCGAATTAACCGAACAACCCGATAACCGAACCGATCAACACCCCTACTTAGGGGTGTTAAATTCAAGTAATATTCACGGGAACCGAAAATGGAAACAAAAACAAACCTCAAAAAACCAAACTGAATTTATAAGTAAACCGAATTTGTCAAGACTAAGCCGAATCGAATTAGGTATTGTGTTTTCGGTTTGGATATTGACAAAATGTCAATCTAACCGAACCAAATCGAACCGAAAACCGAATTTACATAAAATTTATATTTTTATATACTCATGTGAATATAAATACCCTTAATATATTTTTTTATTATAAATAAAACACTTTTTAAATCTGAAATAACTTTTTTTGCTAAAAATTATATAATTAAATTTGAAAAATATATAAATTATGTAATTTGAGTTATTCGGGTTAACCTTTAAACCGAACCGAAAATGAGCTTCGGTTCGGTTAAGTCCAATTTAAATTTGGTTCGGTTAAGTTTTCGGTTATACCAAAAAAAGATTAACCGAACAACCCGATAACCGAACATTGAACACCCCTAACCGGGGCACAATTCTTGTTTTACGGGCATAAAGAATTCTTTTTAATAAAAAATATGATTTCATTAAAAGTTTAAAACTAGTAAACAAATTAAGAATACATATTAGTGGATTAAATAAAAAGAACATGTATTAACGTGACACAAAAATTCAAAACCACGTTCATTTCGAAAAAATCAAAAATTTTAGCTACAATTTACACTCTAACTCGGCTTCTTCACCACCGCCTAGTAATGTTTATTCGTATTGTTGCAATATTTATAAATGCACAAATAATAATTATTGTTGAACATTTCTTTCCTCAACCTATTTTACCATTCCTAACCTCTTCTTTTCCACTTTACAATCGCAAAATGCCAATCTCATTTCATTAACTGGAAACAAATTAACACATTTAACATGATGATCTGAAGTAGTTCATGAAACATGATACAAGATATTCTAAGTTATGCAACTACAAATTTGACTTTTTTTTCATTCTATAAACATACAAAAGGCACGATACTTGGCTTCAACCCGTCGGGTCGACCCGACCCGATACCCACCCGTTCGACCCGGACACCACCGTCACACACCCGCCTCGTACCCGACCCGCACGACTCGAAAACCCTACTGCAACCCGCCGGTATTTAAGAAATAGCCCCTCGGGTATTTACAAAATACCCCATCGCACTATGTGTCAAATTATGAAAACTAGCCTCATTTTTGAAAAATTTACAAAATACTCCCTCCCCCACTAACTACTGTTAAGTAACGGCCGTTAGCTTTTTTTTTTTTAAAATTTACGAAAATAGTCATTAGGATCGGTCGTTACTTAAAAACCGTTGAACATAATTTTTTTATACGAAAAATACCCTCATTTTTTAAAAGTTTACAAAATACCCCACCCCCCCACTAACAGCTGTTAAGTAACAACGTTAATAACGACCGTTAGTTTAGTTTTTTTTAGAATTTACGAAAATAGTTTTAGGGACCGGTCGTTACTTAACGACCGTTAACTTTTTTTTTGCAATTTACAAAAAGGCCTTGGGGTTATCGGTCCGTTCGCCATAATAACACTGAAATATCGCAACGACAACGGCAATCACCACCGGACCCACTTTAGCCAACCCAAAACGACACCCACTAATCGTTCTAGAGCGGAGCGCGGACCTACCACCCCATTTTAATATTCATTTGTAAAAGACAGAAGCCATTGACCCAAACCTACTAATTTATGAACAACGAGGTTCGTAACCCGCGTGAGGGCGGGACTATTTTCGCAACGGATCGATAACGGCAATTACTATTTGTCTGTCGTTCGGACTCACCTTGCAATAAACCGATAACCTCAAAGACTATTTCCGTAAATACTTTTAAGATATATATTAAACTTCAACATTTTTTTATAAAATCGTTCGCATGTCACAAGCATTGCAATATTTGGCACGTTTTGTTCGCAATTCGACGATCATTTCAGTGACATTTTTTCCCTAATAAAACGATAGATATGCGTTACATATTTGATAAATAAAGTTTGTTATATAAAAAGTCGTAAATAGGTAAAAGTCAAAGGTCGGTTTTGTAACTTTTAGCAAACTTAAGGGTGCGTTTTGTAAATATTTTAAAAATATGTATTAACTTCAACATTTTTATAAAATCGTGCGCATATCAAAAGCGTGCAATATTTGGCTCGTTTTGTTCGCAATTCGACGATCTTTTCGGTGACATTTTTTTTCGAATGAATCGATAGATATGCGTTATATATATTTGATAAATAAAGTTTGTTATATAAAAAAGTCGTAAATAGATAAAAGTTGAAGGTCGATTTTGTAACTTTTAGCAAACTTGAGGATGCGTTTTGTATATAAGAAATTTTTTAATCGTGGGTCGTGAACTTTTTTTTAATATTATTTCACTGTTCATGTGAACAGTTTCTGGTTTTTAATATAAAATTATAATTAAGTTAAACACATAATTAATTTCATGACACTGCAATTGAAACTAGGTTTAGAAATATATCAAAAACACATAAAAATGAAAACTTGAACAATGAACATAAAACAGTGATTTATGACGACTTTTCTAAAGCATGATGATGGTAGGTTTTTTTTTTGAACGGCAAGATTTATTAAGAGAAAAAACTAGCAAGGTGCTAGAATTACAAAGGATTTATGACGACTTTTCTAAAGCATGATGATGGTAGGTTTTTTTTTTGAACGGCAAGATTTATTAAGAGAAAAAACTAGCAAGGTGCTAGACTTTTCCTCATCGGATGTGGGGAAAAAGTAACGCTATTCCGGTATCTCCAAATCCACCAACAAAAAGAAGCAAAAATAACTGATAACCGATGATTGCCTTGTTTTGAACCATGCCGAGACTGAAGCCACGAACTCATATGCTCGAAAGAATTGAATGAGGGAATAGAAACCTCACACCAGTTGCGAATTAAACTCCAAAGCCCAGAAGCGACGGTACATTCGAAGAAAGTATGAGAAGACGATTCTACATGACTGTTACACATAGGACATGAGATAGAAGGAATATCCAAACCTCTAGATGAGAGATTCCAGCGATTAGGTAAGCAATCTAGAGCCAATCTCCAAAGAAAAATGTTAACTTTGCGCGGTAAAACTTTGTCCCAAGAAGTTGGAGATGACAACGAAGGGAGAAACTTGGCGTCAATAAGACGACGCGTTTCCCCAACCAAGAAGGAGCCGTCCTTAGCTAACAACCACACACAAGTATCCTCCTCCACATTTAGATCAGCGTCACAGATGTCGGACAGAAGGTCTCTTAAAGAGGCTGAGTTTCGAACCCCAATGTCGTCCCTAGACCAATTCCATTTCCAAAAACCGTTGTCGATGTAATCTATAATAAGGCACTCTTTATCTTGCTCCAAGCGATAGAGCCTACTATATCGAGTACAAAGAGGAACCTCTCCTATCCAAATGTCTTTCCAAAAACGTATACGAGTGCCACATCCCACACGAAATCGAAGTGAGTTGAGAGGAATGATACCTTTCGAGTGAAGATAATTGGACGTACCTATAATCCTCGACCAAGCACCATTAAAACTACAGCCTTGCGAATCAAAACCACCCTCTTTGCCATGCAAAGCTTTAATGATATTCACCCATAGAGCATTTGGAAAACACGACATCCTCCATCGCCATTTTTGAAGAAGAGCGAGGTTGAAAGATTTAAGACTACCAATATTCAAACCTCCCTTGTCAAACGAAGAAAGGATATTTGGCCATTTGATCCAAGCCATTTTCTTGTTATCAATCGAACTACCCCAGAAAAAAGAAGCCCGAGATCTTTCCAATTCTTTAAGAACGAGCTCAGGAGCTTTATAAATCGAAAGATAATAAATGCCGAGGCTGCCAAGAACCGACTTAATAAGCGTGAGGCGACCCCCAATGGAAAGGAGATTAGCTTTCCAAGAGGACAGTCTCATATGAAACCGATCAATCAACGTTTGCCAATTGGATATACGGGACATCTTAGAGCCAATCGGGAGACCAAGGTACAAAAAAGGAAAAGAACCATAAGCACAACCCGAAGCTCTAGCCATTGAAGCGACATCTTCATTAGAAACTCCAACGCCGTAAATGCTAGATTTATTAATGTTGATCTTAAGGCCCGAAGCTAGATAAAACACATGAAACACCCGAATGATGTTATCTAGATCATTAGAACTCCAATCAGTGGTAATAATCACATCATCTGCATAAAATAAATGAGATAAAGTAATATCAGATGAACTAATCTTGATTCCCCGAACAAGACCTGAAGAAACCGCACTAGAGATAGCACAGTGAAGACCCTCCATAACGAGGATAAATAAAAAAGGCGAGAGGGGATCGCCCTGTCTTAAGCCTCGTTTAATAGAAAATTCAGAAGTAGGGCTGCCATTAATCAACACGGGGGCTCTAGAGGAATTGAGACAAGCTTTAATCCATGTACGCCATTTAAATCCAAAACCAAGGCTGTGAAGAACAAAGTCCAAATATTTCCAGTTAACCGAATCAAAAGCTTTCTCAAAATCAACCTTAAAAATTAACATCTTCTTCTTTCTTTTCTTGAACCAATCAATAACCTCGCTTAAAATTAGGGGACCATCAAGAATTTGACGACCCGAAATGAAAGCAGATTGTTCATAGCTAACAATCTTGTCAATCACTTTAGAGAGCCGATTTGCAAGAACTTTAGCAATGATCTTGTAATGAATGCCAATGAGAGAAATGGGGCGGAAGTCTTTAATGAAAATCGGATTACTAACCTTTGGGATCAACGTGAAGAAAGAAGAATTGCTACCTTGAGGCATTGAACCTGATTCGAAAAAAGAATTCACAAAATCGAAAATATCAAACTTCATAAGATCCTAATATTTCTTGATGAAAGCAAAAGAAAATCCATCAGGCCCGGGGGCTTTGGAACTGCCACAAGCCCAAACAGCGTCTTTAATTTCATCAATGGATACGGATGATTCCAGCGAGATGCGATCATGCTCCTGTAAAGTATTGGACGCCAACAAAAGGGAGAAATTAACATGGGATTCTTGAACTTGGAACTTAACTTTAAAGAAGTTAAGAAAGATTTCCTTAAGGCGAGAAGGATCTGTAATCCATTCGCCATCATACATGATACCCTTGATGGCTTGAGTTCTCCTTTTTTGGTTTATCATACCATGAAAAAACTTAGAATTCTCGTCCCCATCGATATCCCATTTAATATGAGCCTTTTGGATAAGATCTAGGGCTTCGAGATTGTCAAATTTTTCCACATCTTGCATTAATTTGATACGATTGTCGCGATCAATCTGGGATGCTGAGCCTTCATCAATCTTTTTATCAATCAACCTAAGATCGTGCATAGCATTCTGCTTAAGAGAACGCTCTTGAGAGCTCATGTTGGTGTGCCACTGTTTGATGGTATTTTTAAGATATCTCAGTTTCTCGTGAGAGACTAATTTTCTGCCTTCGCTATTGAACTCCAAGGAAGGCCAAGCAGCCTTAATACAATCGTCAAAACCATCACGGAGGAGCCATGAATTGTAAAACTTGAAAGGATGATGGTAGGTTTTATGTATCGGTTTGTTTAAGTCGTGGTTAAAAGGATGACTAGGGTAAAAAATTAAGGTTGATGTATAACCATGGTTTTGCAAAAATATAAAGAATATTTTTAAAACATTCAAAAAATGATTTGTTAGAGATTACATACATAATATGGACACGTGTTAAACTTTTTTTTATGGGTGTGTTCGTAAAAGTAGCACTACTAATGAGCAGTGAGTAGTACGCATAAGCAATACGCGTGAGTAGAGATGAGCGTAACGGATCACAGATCGGACCGAACCGAGAAAACGGCCTGGCCCGGACTGAACCTATTTTGGTCCGGTCCTCGGTTCACACTTTACCGACCAAAGAACCGACCGGACCGGACATTCGGTACGGTCCTCGGTCCGGGATGTTGGGCTAAATCGGTCTCGGTCCGGTCCGCTTTTTTTGGTCCGGTCCGGGTTTTGGACCGTGGTCACCTCTACACGTGAGCAGTAGTCGTGGGCATTAACCGTCAGTATTAACCGCAAGCAGTAACTGTTTTATTTAATAAAAGAGTGTAGTAACATATGTAGCTGTAATTATATATGTGTGAAATAACGTATACATATCTAAATAGAACATGGTTATATGTGTAAAATGGTCGGGTGTTATTTACGTACAAGACAACAACATGGTTATATTGAACCTTCATTCGTGGCCATTGATGCAATCATAGCAAGATAACACAGAAACACAAATTAAACTGTCACAACTCACCGCTCATTTGCCACGACTTCTTAAACAAGCACTGAAGAGTTAGTTTTCCTATAAAATTACCACAGCTCGTCGCTCTTTTGCCAACTGACCACTAAAAATTAAAATGCTCAACACTCATTTGCCAAACGACCACTACAAATCAAAATGTTCGTTGCTTACCGCACACCGCCTCAAAAAGGTACACACCGCTCCGCCCCAAACATATGCTATAGAGGTTGGAGATTCCCTTTGTCTAAAAACAACTTTTCTCTGATAAAAGATCCGCAATTTAAAGAAAATCATTATCGTCGGATTATTATTATTACTCTTTAGCATAACGACGTTCAAACTTGTAACTAATTAATTAAGGTTTTCTTTTAACATTTGTAATAATAATTTCAAACAATATATGTTTATGTTTAAAAAATTTTAATACATTTTTTTTGGGAAATATACTTCTATTACTTGATACTATCTTAAGAGTATTTGAGCAAAATATCAGTGTTTAAAAAACGGCTTTTTCTTATTGACCCGACCGAGTCTTTGGTTCACCGATTTACGATTCAGCTGGTTCGGCCGAGTCGCACGCACCCGGTTTTCTACTTAAAAAAGTATTATTATCCAATGTACCAAACTCTATAAAACTAGTATAACAAACCTTAGGGCCAAACACATAATAAGTATAACAAACCTTTTAGTGAATGAATAACGTGTAATATGTAACAACAATAGTTTAAAACTTAAAAACAACGTTACAAACATAAATATTAAATAGTAAAATTGACAATACAAACGACATCATCACTTTAAGTTCCCGACAAATCAAAATTAGAACTTGGTAAAAAGAAAGTTTGACATTGTCAAATGACACAAACCGCTTTGAAAGTTAATCTACAGAACAAATGCGTTCATTTGACAAAACGAAATTAAGTTTTTTTTTGAAAAGCACAAAAACGAAATTAAGTTTTATATTGTATCACTGTTCCTAGTTGCTGAAAAAGTGCATATCATATTGATGCTTGTTGTTTTATATAGTATGAATAGTTAATGCCACGCAGCTTATTAGTGTAGCTTATTGATTTAGATTTTTTTTTATCCTTTTTCGCGGGTAGTCATACTAGAATTAATCAGCCACGTAAAAATAATTACTATATATACTAGAAATGGATGAAAACGACGCCGTTTTTACGGTGGGCTTTTGGTGATTTTTGGGCTCCCGATTGGGCCGGGCCCAAGGGCCTTTTTATTCATTTATTATTTTTACATATATCGTTAAGTATTGTTCCAGAACCGTCTTCCTTCTTCCCCCTTTCATATCTCTTCGCACCAAATTCTTATCTCTGTCTCAATCAAATTCTCACATATAATCAAATTTTTGAAACCAACCACTAAACCATGATCATGAGGTTATTTTTTTCCCTTTTACGTAACGGCTTGATTTAATTAGCTTACTTAGGTTAAAAACCTGGGTATATCACAAAATAAGATGGATAAGAATTGAGACACTTGAGTTAACATATGTTGTATTATGAGTGTTTGACTTTTAATTTTGTTCTTTGTTATGATTTTTGTTGCAGGTTGTTGTATAGGGGGGTTGGGAGGAAGGATGAAGATGTGATGATGTATAAAGAATTTGTTGTACAACTTGGTGGTCCTGGTAAGTTTATGTACCGTTTTTATGTATTTGTTGTTTAACTTAATGAGGAATCTAATGTACGAACTTAGTTTAGAAAACGTGTGAAATTAACCTATGTTGTATATAGACACATCAAGTTATAAATCGTCTGGCTAAAAAAATACCGTATATTATTAATTTGGGCAATTCACAACAAGAATCATCATACTTGTCACAATATCTTTTTATAACACCAAACTTTGTTTTGTCTTCTCTAGTCATACAAGCCTAATTTTTTTTCTTTTATGGGGTTCCATGACCATTTTGCCCTTTCATGTATTTTACATTATCAGTCCCTTTTAACTAAAAATTTTCACCAACCATTCAGGACCCCTTCTTAATGAACATAATTTATTTTTACCAAGTTCTCGGGTAAATGTAATTACCCGACCCATCCTATTAAGTGAACACGGTATATTTTAAACAATATAACTTAAACTATAATAAAAAACAAATGAAGAGATAAACCATACCTAGAAAATAAAGTACTACCTCAGTCTCAAAATAAGTGTCATGTTTGACTTCTCAGAGTCAAACTGGTTCAACTTTGACCTTACGTATCTTTGTGGGTGTTATGTAATATTTGATGCAAAATATATGAATGGATTGGGTTTTAAGTGTATTTTTCATTGGTATAATTTCTATCACATATTATATAACACAAAAGAATATATTTAAAGTTAAAGTTGAACCAGTTTGACTCTGAAAAGTCAAACTTGACACTTATTTTGAGACGGAGTGAGTAATTAATTACATAACAAAATATATTCTTAGGGTACTAATATTAACCGTTAACATTCTAGTTTTTTACATAACCATTGTAACCCTAAACCCTTTATAAAGGGTGCCAAAATTGAATATGTTGTAAATACCAACACATTCATACATAAACCTTAAGTGTCCAAACCCTTTATAAAGGGTGCCAAAACAAAATATGTTGCAACTAACAACACCTTCATACATAAGACATACAGTTTAGCAAAAGATTACTGTATATTACATAGCCATCACTAACAGTATGATAAGACACCAACATAATGCTTAATCGCCCATATTTCTTTTACCTTTCTTGACTTGCTCCTTGCTCTCTTTGACCTGCTCATTCACCTCTTCCTTCTTAACTCCAAATTTTTTGTTAACAAGCATCTCCCAGATTTTGTTATTTGCTAGCCCAATGATGCAATTCCTTATAGGTTCACTACTTTTCACAAGTTGTTTCTTTGTTGATGGAGTGGAATTACTACTTGCTCCCTTCATTTTTGGACTGATAAGGTTCTTACTAGTTGTTCCAATGCTTTTTGGACTCCATAACTCATCATCATCTTTCCCATCATCTGCTTCTTCATCTATCTCATTATCTTCTTCATGCATCTCATCATCTCCTTTATCTATCTCATCTTCTTCATCTATCTCTTCCTCATCATGATCATTCACATCCTCATACCAATTTAACAAATCCTTTTATGGGCCTTTTTGTGAAACAGTCATCTTCATCGAACCAGAAACACTCTTCTCCAAACAACCAAATTCATCAGATGAGCTTGATTCGTCATAACTTGATACATATGAGCTTAGTTCTGATGAGCTTGACTCTGATGTGCTTGAACACTCAAGTTCTGATGAGCTTAAACAAATTACAATTACTTTTGTATAAAACACAATAACTATGCATAAAACTCATGGCATTATTCTGTATACAAAGTTGCAGAAGTTATTTAAGAAAATGGGTGTTGGCCTATGGAATGGACATCTAAATATTACAATGAATATTGAAACTGTTTGCAAGGCCTAGATGAATATTGTGTACACCACTATATTAACTTAGCATAAACGTAAGAAATGTCTTCCTGTTATTTTCTAAATATGCAATTTTCTCATCCTCATACCATATTAACTAAGACAATGTAAGGGGTTGCTGTAACAAGGAGTAAAAAAGTGTTTGTAACCTGAGTCAGGGTGAACATCTTGTTGATCCTCTTTTTCCTTTATATTTGAACACTCTTGGACATCGTCTTTTTTTGAAGATTTGATTCGTAGAATCTAACACACGTAAAATATAAAATATAATACGATGGAAAATTACCAATTTACCCTTGAGGAAAAGGCAAAAAGGAAATTCTTCAAAATATATATAATATAATATAATACGTATATTAAACCGGGAAGTATAATTCCCCGGGTCGTTTCCCCAACGATTTATGAAATTGAATCCACGTTTGATGTTCGAACAATGATTTGAATTGGAAACAAATGATGGTTTGATTAACTACTTTTAAAAGTTAAAATTAACAAATTCTAACAATTAAGCATGAAGACAAATAACGGGAAATCAAAATTTAACTAAAAACGCAAAACGGGACCCCTAAACGGAGGTCAAAAACCATAAATTACTAAAAATAAACCTAACTTAAAATTTTCTTTTTAAATGGACTCTATTTGACTAAAAAGTAAGTTTAAAGAAAACTAGACCAAAACGGAATTGAAATGAGCGTTAAAACACGAAAAACGAGAACGAGGACAAATCCCGTTCTTTAAAAATCAAAATTTTGCAAATTAGACCCTACGAAAGCAAAACTAATTTTCCTATGAACTTTAGGATAAAAGCAAATTTTCTAAAAAAGTTTTTTATTTTTTTGATTATTTTTCTATTTTTTATGATTTTTTAAAGTTTTTAATGAAAATAAATGCTTAAAAATACTAAACGAACTATAAAAATTCTAGAAAAATTACAGAAAATAGCTTACACTACTTAAAACCTAGGAAAAATAAGTTTATGAACACAGCTTATCAAATGAGCTACGAAATAAGCTAAAACAGCTTAATAGGCTAATAAGGGAAAAATGTGTATAAAAGTTAAATTGTGCAAGAGTCTTATGAAAAAGACCCAAGGGCACAACGGTAATGAGTGTGGTGTGTGTGGTGTTATAAAGGGTTGAGGTGTTGAGGTCGGGGGTTCGAGCCTTGCTCACCCCCGATTTCCATTTCCTTTTTTTTTAAAACTTAAAGAACAAAAGTTGTTAAGCACTTGAAAATAAGCATTTTTAACAAAAGAAATTTTTTGTGAAAATCACTAAATAAGTTGTTAAACAACTTATAATACGACAGAAAGTACTTAGCTACTTTTATTTTGATTTTTCTTAAACTAAATAAGCTAGAAACCTTAATAAGCTAAAATTTAAGACTAAATTTTGCTAGATAAGCTAAACATAAGCTAATGAGCTAAATAGAATAAAAATATAAGAACTAAATAAAGCTAGAAAACTAAATAAGCACTAATCTTACAATCAATTCCCGAACCCTTTTTTTGGTTTTTATAAAAAACTTAAAGAACAAAAGTCGTAGAGAAACCTTTTTTAAGCAACTTTAATAAAAGCAATATAAGCTGAAACTCAAAATTAAGCTTTCTAAAAGATTTTGAAACTTGCTGTCTTAGAAAGTGAACTTTTGAGGATTAATTAGCTAGTTTACACTTAACTGTGTGCACACAACTCAACTTAAGCTCAATTTTAAATCTAAAAGCTGTTCTAAAAAGCTAATGATGTGTATGAGCTAAATTCAATAAGCTAATTTAACTGGAAACACTATAAGCTATCTAAATCCTATGATCTAAGAGGTAAACTCAGGAACTAACATGTTAAGCTCAAAAACTAAATAAGCAATTATTATTAATAAGCAAAAACAGGAGCTGAGCTTGCAAAAACTTAACAATCTACTTATAAGCTATTGATTTAAATCATAACATCCAAACTTATAAGCTAGAAATCTAAATTTAAAAGCTAAGATCTAGTTACTACTGTTTTTGGCTTTTTGAGGTTATTTTATGAATTTTAAAAGCAAATTAATCCTAGAGATTAAGCTAGAGATTTGAAAACAAGTTTTAAACTAACTTATCCTATGTCTAAACTATAAGCATACTTAATTTTAGAAGCTAAATCCTAATTAAGCTAGCTAAAAATTTAAGCTAAAAGGCTACAGTTAGGAACTACAGTTTTTCTTCCTGATGCAATTTGCAAAAGGGTGAAATCCAAATGCAGGTGACCCTTAAGGTTAAACCTGCATTAGACACTCTTAATGAGTGAATTTAAACACAACTCAAACAAGATCCAAACTCACAAGAGCTTGGATCCAAAATTCTCAATTAGCTTTTGAAAACAAACTCCCCTGGTGCAGGAGCTAAAAGATTAGGCCTTAACTTTTTATAATATGAAATCTAACTTGTGAAAATAGTTTTTCTACTCATTTTAATTGAAAATCAAACTGACTCAAATGATTTGCTCAACTTAATTTGACTTTAAAGAGTCAAAACTGCATAACCAAACACTCCTTAAGCTATTGACAGATTTAATAAAACTTTACTAATTGAAATCTAGCTAGCAAATCTAATGTACCAGATCTCAAATAGCTTATAACAAGCTTGATAAACATAAATCAATAATCAACTAAGCTAGAATTAAAGATCTACAGATTAAGCTAATTATTTTTGGCTTTTTGGTTGATTTTATGACAGATTGAACAAAACTAAAATCTAAGCTTACGACAGATGATCAATTAAGACTAATAATCATAATAAGACAAGAATAAGCATAAAATAGCAAGCTAATAAGCAGTTTATAAGCAAATTTAGACTATGAAATTTAAGACAAGAAAAGTAAATGAACACTTACAGTCAACCTTAGCTAAACAAAGGTTAAAAAACACTCGAATGAGCATCTACAAGCTCTGGCTTATCCTAAGATAAGCCAGTATAAGTCCATATGAGTTCTTCCCTTTTAAACTCATCTTCCAAAAGTTACAGTCCAAATAAGCAAAGGTACTTTAAGCTGATTTTAAAGTTTTGAGTATGATTAAGGCTTAATTAAGCTCAATCACAAGCTTATAGACTTGTGAGAGCTAGAATGAGCTATATGAGCTTATGTAACAGTAGCTTATCATTTGAAGAAGTTTAAGAACTTATGAGTAAAAACAAGAGCTTATGACAGATTATTTTAAAGTAAAAACTCAATTTCATTAACTAAAAGCTTGATTACATTATTGAAAAGAAAATTACAAAAGCTTCAAAGAAAATTACATAAGCTAATTACTAAAACTAAAATTAAGCAAAAATCTAAAGTTAAAAAAACTACTCCTCGTGTGTGTGAGAGTGAATGGCTATTTATAGCATCCAGCTGAACCTTCTAGTCTTTTTACACGCTCCTCAGTCCTCCACTCTTAGCCCTTGATCATATGCTAATCATTGGATGCTTCTTATCCACCGTTGGATCACTTGATAGCTTACACGGATTGCCAACGTGGCAATCCGTGGTTTGTAGCTTCTTGTGTTTCTTCTGAGTGTATAATTAGTGCAAAATATCCCTTTCCTTGTGCTTTCTTACTAGCCCGCGTGGCATATCTTGAAGGGTATTGACCAATGAGAGCTTGTGAATGACGTTTTATCCTACCAGCATGTACTCCTTTACTTGAATTGTCTTTATTAACCCTTAATTAGCAAAAGCCCTATGATTTTGACCTGTGGGTGAATGGAGGAGACGGTGAACAGTAGTTAACTACTTTTCCCGCTCGTTTTTTAACTGAAGGGTAAAAGGGGAGGTTTGACTGGCTCGTTGACTTAGATTATAAGAAAAGAAATGGGCCATGGTTATTTGGGCTTGGGCTGTAAAGGGTAACGGGTTGTAGGATTTGGTTTTATAAAGAGTTAACAATTGTTAGGTTTTAAACTAATGACCGTTAGTTGAATTTAGGGTTTGTTTTGTTACTTTGGATGTTTTGAAGGACTGAATTGGAACTTTTAGGATTTGTCTTTTAGTGTTGACCATGTTGACCAAGAGTTGACTGATGTTTGACTTTTTGACTTTGATAGCTTCCTCCCGGCTTTTTGCGTGCTCTTTCGTTCCCGTGTTCGTGTTTGCCCGGTTTTAACCGTTTTCTTGTAACTTTTGCAATATCCGCACCTACACAATCACAAAGACAAAACAAGCAATATACAAGCTTTTTATGCACAGTTTTGGTCTTTTTAGGGTCTATTTTTATATAAGATAGATATGTGTTTTCACACATATCAAAATTCCCCAAACTAAACGATTGCGTGTCCTCACGCAATATTATATGCCTTATAACCAAATACCTCAAAACTTCCCCAAACTAAACCTTTGAAAAGTAGCAAAGATTTTTGTGGAGAGAGTTAAGAGATCACAAGTTATAAAACACCCCAATTTCCCATTTTTCTAAAACTTTTTCATTTTTTTTAATATATACATTAATAATACTATTTTGACTTTTGTTATTTTCATAACTGTTAGGGATCATAGAAAAAGATGCATTTCGATTCCGAAAATGCCCCAAAAAGGATAAATTCATCGTTCCCGACTTTTCACTTATCCAAACCAAGCTTAAAACAAAATCACAGCTAAATATCAGTAAGGATGCTAGCACTACTCATATTTGCAACTTGTGAACTTTTTTACTCCCGACATTTATTATATCTTAAGTGAGTGTGCTATCTTGAATTTCAACCATGGATCAACTTTTTGCAACATACTATGCTTTACGTTCCACCTTAGAATAATGAGTTTAAAGGCGAGATCATCCCATGTAGCGACTTTCGTCTCGGCACATCCCAACCTTGTGGCTAAGTGACCAGGCTTTTGACACCCCACAGAGACTAGTATCGGAACTCACAGACCTTAGGTTTCAAAAACTCTCAGGTTTCCTGAATATTCATAGCTTATAAAATAGAATAGTTAAAATGCAAAAGCATATTTGAATTTAACAAAAAGAAGTCAATTATTAATTTAAACTTAATTATCTAAACATTAATGCAACTATAACCCTCGACCTTTTAGAAGGCTGCAACATCGGTTGTGAGCCGGCAAGATGCAACAAACTTTTTTCAGTCTCGGATTTTTATTCTTACTATGGGCTTTCTTTAGAAGACTACCACATCGGTTGTGAGCCGGCAAGAGGTAGTAAACTTTTATCAACCCACTGCTTTTATTATTATATTTATTTTTTATATTTTTATCATAATTTTTTTTAGAGATATACATTTAAAGAAAACTTCTTTTTGAAAAATTCAAGTATAAATTTGAATTAAGACTAAAAATTTTGCTATATATTACATAAAAATTTGTTGATTTAAGTTTAATCTCAAAAATAGCACGTATATTAATCCGGTTAAGAGCTTATGGGAGAAAAAGCAACAAGTTACATACATG
>BQNB010107978.1:0-23050 GCA_026074375.1 Tanacetum coccineum | reverse complement strand
ATAAAAGGAAATTTACAATGATAATATGTTATTTTTATAAGTTTTGAGAGATTAAAAGTCTTTGCCAGTATCTTTCCCACGATCAAATGTTGACATTTTACATCTACTTGTTAATCTTGTCAGACATTTAGTTTAGAGACATTAAGAAATAAGAAAAGTAATTATTTGGTGCAAAAGTTTTGCATAAATGAGAAATATAATTCAAAATGAGATGAACGAGAAGGAAACCATGACCACAAGTCTTAAACGCATTCACAAAAATAAATATAATTCATTTGATACATATATGCATGAGATGCTTAATAGGGAAATTTTCGAGAATCTAACGTCGTCGACTTACTTGGTTTGGAGAGTTTTAACAACACTTAGTCAAGTACATAGATAATTATCTTTATTCGGCTTTATATTAAATAACTTGCAAGTGGGAAGCTTAGTATTACAAAGAAATATGAGACGAGTTTTAGTTTTTACGCCCTTTAATAGGGCTCTTCCGTTAAAGTGGGTGTGGGGTTTCTTTCTCGTGATAATTTCTTATGGTCTCGGTATTATTCATGCCATTATGGGCTGAATGGGCAGAATTTTTGCTATCTCAGTCCTCAACTTGGAGTCTATGTTAAGGAATTTAATATCCTCAAGACCCAAGGTATTGATATTATCTCCCACTGACTCAAAATTCGTGTAGGTAACGGTAGAAGTACGAGTTTCTGGAACGATTTATGGATTGGTGATTCGTGCTTTCGTTATAAATTCCCGCGTTTATATGCGTTGGACATTAATAAAGAGTGCACTGTGGCTGACAAGATGGTTGCTTCTTTTACTTCGTCCTTTCGTCGGGAAGTTAGAGGAGGGGCTGAATCTTTGCAGCTCACACGATTCTTGACCTTCTTGGAACGGTGATTTTGTCTAACATGGAAGATAGATGGATTTGGGATTTGAATGGGGACGGTGAATTTTGTGTTAAAGATGTTCGTAATTTACTTGACGCGACTTTCCTTCCGAAAGCTGATTCTCCTACGCGGTGGATTAAGACGATTCCAATTAAGGTTAATATCTTCGCTTGGAAGGTTTCTCTCGATCGCTTCACTACGCGTTCATTTTGCGCTCGAAGGGGTGTGTTTGGTGCCTTCTTCATCTTGTTTGATTTGTAATGTTTCTGACGAGGACTTGGATCAATTTTGTTTAGCATGTGTTTGACGATAGATGTACACGATTTAGTTTAAGATGGTGGAATGTTGGTTTGGATTCCTTTGGATTCCTACATATCTTGGCTTTCTTGGATCAAGGCGTTGCGGATGAATTCTAGGAGTAAAAGTATTCTGGAAGGAGTTTTTTATACTGCTTGGTGGAGTATTTGGAGCTATAGAAATCAAATTCTTTTTTCGGCCAAGAAACCACGGAAAGAAGTTCTTTTTGACGATATTGTTATGCGATCGTTTACTTGGTGTATAGCTAGGAGCAAAAATACATTTAGATGGATAGCTGGCTTCAGCATCCTTATTTACTTTTTTTGTAATTTTCTAGCTTCTTGCTGCGGGGGGCGGGGCGTGGGGGGGGCAGGTGAGGGGGGGGGGGGGGGGGGTGGGGGGGGGGGGGGGGGGGGGGGGGGGAGGGGGGGGGGAGGTGGGTGGGGGGGGGGGGGGGGGGAGTGGGGGGGGGGGTGGGGGGGGGGGGGGGGGGTAGTGGTTTTTTTTAATAAAGTTGCCGTTAAAAAAAAAAATTCATTTTCATTTTCACAGGCGTCAAGTACATAGATAATTATCTTTATTCGGCTTTATAAAAAAAATGTGATTATGAATATTAAAGAGAATCCAACAAGTAAATGATTAATCGTACAATGGTGAGATGTTTTAACGCGTTACAATACTATTAATCATTAATTATTCTTCATCAAAAGTGATTACTTTGGTTTCTTTATAATCCAAAAAAAGAATCTTAGGAGCATATATTATACACTAAAATTGTGGTTTATTACTATTACTTTTGTGTCTTCATTCAATGAATGAGTTTCTTTTTATTTATTTCTTATGAAAATGATTGTTAAACCTTTATTAAGGATTAGATTTATTAAAACACTTTGTAATGGGATTAATTTTTAATCAAGTGATGGGCATAGATCACATGGTATGTCTGGTTTTTGACCTTCATAAGACATTTTTTTGTGGCAAGTTAGCTTAGACCACTAAGGTTCAACAAGTGCCAATTTTAATTAAATAAGATAGCAAGCTTTTTGTATCACTCAAAGCATGTCACACGATTGGATATTTTATATGGTCTAAAATTATACGCGACAAGAAGTTTATTGATCATAACTTGGTTTTTCTCAACATATTTGTTTTTGTTATCATGTTTAGTCTCGTATACATATTAAAGATTTAGGCTATTTTATTAGAGTTATGTTACATCTTACATCTCATTTATGTAAAGATGTAAAAAAAATTGTGCAAATATTAATTGCATTTTTTAAATTGATTAACAAAAAACTTTCTTAAAACTTTAGTTGCTTCCACTAGAATGAAAGCAATGATGATGGTTAGGGGAAGAGGAAGTTGATGGTGGTAGTTACACTCCATGATCATTAAGGGTGGGACTCCATTTACCACAACATTAAGATTCACTTGCTTTTTTCTTATTCTTATAGAAATATCAAAACTTTATTTTATCATATATAAAGTATGTTAATATGAAGTGTATCATATTACTAGTAGCTTTTTTTTAACAGCAACTTATATTAAAACGCTAGCAAGGAGCTAGAAAAGGATTACATGTAAATATAAAGAGGATTCTTTAACCAATCTATCTTACTAAAATTTAACTTGCTTCTAGATCTACACCACGTGAAAGAAAGCGCCACGATATCATCAAATAACCGAGCTTTAGACGGAAAAGGACCAAAGATCGATTTATTACGGAAGTTCCAAACCGACCACCAAGTGATGTAAAAAACGCCTTCCATAAGCAACTTCAGCTTGGAAGAGAGCCGAAGACTAGAGAACCACTCTCACCAATCATCATAAGAGGATAAATTCAATAGAACAAACTATACTAGTTGTTAAGAACAAACTACTCTTTTCTTCTTCTTTAATTTTGGATCATTTTAGGATGAATTGGTACATCAACATTAATTATATGTTGTTGTTATTGCGACGGCTGTTGCTACAAATATACATGTTTTTTTTCATAACGGTAACAAATTAGCATGTTTAATCACTCGCATTATGTGAATCACAGATAGATAGAAGAATGATAGTCGTCATGTTAGCAGACTAAAGGTCGAAGACTATAGACGTGAGTTACCTAAGCAAAGGTTCCAAAAATTCGAATTCTTTTTAAAATCTTAACGTGTTATCAATTCGACTATGTTCAACATGAACTTCCTAAGGTAAAATGTATCATTGCTTCTACCTATCGGGTTCTTTGCTTATTGTAGAATTATGATCAAATTATGATGAGACCTAACCAATCACATATTTCATATGCATCGACAATACTGTTACTATTGTAATCTAAATTGCTAGAAAAGGTTATACAAACAAAAGCTAGAAAAATAAGTTGCTAGCATTATGGTTAATATAGATTTTACTTTTGAGATGAAACAAGGAAATTTTACGCCATGATACTTGATTAAACGAAATGCACATCTTAATTGCTTGCATATAACTTGTTTTTTTTAAACATATAGATTAATCCTTATCTATATATTGTGTGAAAGATTGTAATGAAATAAAGTGTTTCTTTTTTTCATGAACATGTTATTAAATAGGTAAGCATTGTATGTCAAACTTTAGGCTAATGAGTTGCACACTCTTATTTTTTATTTGCACACTTCAACCTGTGTTGTACATTTGTTATATTCTGCTTCACCAGGATGTACAATTGAGTGTGCAAATAAGAAATGAGAGTGTGTCAATCAATTCCCCAAACTTTATGGTATTTGGTGGGTTCAAGTGTTGTTTTTCCATTGTGGCATCCAACTATGTTTGTGTGATTTCGTAGTTTTTTCCACTTTTGGTCCTTTTCATTAGAAAGCAACTTCCCATTGTCCACACATGATGTTGTCCACTTTGCCCAACTAAATACTAGGAATTTAGCCTTATGTTGTCTCCCTTCCTTGATCTAGGGCATGACCACGGGTGTCGAAGCTATCAATTCTACTCGTAAGTCGGTTATTAATCAATTATATAATACGACTTTAAAGACATATTCAATGTAGTGTTTTATTTAAAGGGTAAGATGAAATAGAAAGTCAGAATAAATTAGACATAGATATTGTGCATTTAAGTAGTGCATGTTATAGTTAAATATCATGAAAGTTAGAAAATAATATAAGAAGATTGTTGTCTTAACCTCATGTAAACATGCTCTTACAAGATTTGGGTTCATCTAGAAATATTTGTAACCTATATAAGAAGAGGTGCAATTCTCTTTTCTTAAATACATAACCTATCTCGACTTTAAAAGATTGAGTTCACTAGATAGGAGTAAACTAATATTGACACATATAATCGTCTTGAGGGATCCTACAAAAATCTTGTTCTTTTATAGTTCTTACTACATTATCAAATTATTAATTCTGACAAGTATTTAATTGTATTTCACTCATGCTCTTTATATTCTACACGATCCTAAGCAATGATAAGTGGTGTAATCTCGAACAATGTGTAAGGTATAAGAACGAGTATTCCCAAAGATTGCACTCCAAAGTTGAAATTGAAGTGTATCTCACCTAGAAATTTTGGTATCAAATCACCAACTACCAACTTCTAATTTGAAAGCCATATACACAAATATCTTGGCACCGTCAATGAACTTATAGAAGTCAATGCTCTTCCAGATTTTGTCGCCAAAGAACGAGCTAAGAACTAATCCGTTTGGCGTAGACATCGAGGATGGCCTTTACATGCTGGTCTCGTAACCACTTTTCAGAAGATTGGCCTAAATGGGAGAGAGTATTGAGTTTTTAGAGGAAGTAGCTATGAATTCTTTGCTAGAAAACGTCCTTTTGTATCAAACTCATCAGTTCATAATATTATCCGAAAGTTTTAAGATCATCGTGAACTAAGGTCTTTTGGGTTCATGCAAAGAGAGCTTTTGTTTGGATCCCCGTCTTTTTATAAAGATTCCAGGAGGTAGGTCAGGGTTGGTGATGATTCTGTGAAGGTGACGAAGCCTTACATGGCTGCCCATTACATCACTGATATTAGTATCGAGAGACTGAGTCGAGTCGCTCTCGCTCTTTTCTGATACGGATTTTGGACGAAAATGATGTTGAACCAGGTCGGAGTCAATGAATGAAATCAAGGACTGATAGGAGGCTTCAGCAGACCCTTTTAATCTATGATTTACTCAACAATGAACATATGTTAGAGACTAGGGAAAATTCTGGTGTGATCTAATTCCTTATCCTCCCCGTTTCACACCAAATACAAGGTATCCCATAATCTATCAATATCAAGAGCACAAGGAGCCGAAGCTGTTAGGTCACATAATAAGTCTGAAAGTTGTATTCCCAGTATCATTGAGGAGAAAAAAGATACTAGTTTAACTTCAGATGGTCCGTGCAGACGAGGCATACGAAGAGAAGATGTCAGCGATGGAGTTAATACTTATGGTGGTGACTATATGTTTGATCAAATTTCGTGAAGTCCCTTTGGGAATCGGTGGTATTCTTTGCGCTTCGGGTTCTAATGGTCTTTCAAAAAAACACCACTTATCTCAGACAATTTTGTCGCATTGTATGACTGGATACCATAAGATGTTCTGTTTGTTAATCTATTTCTATCTATCGCTCCCCAATCTTACACTTCCAAAACGACTATTGATGGAGCTTAATAATCATCTCTTATCAAACCGGTTGGAATGGAAGAGAGGTTGGTGTGGTGACTTCAATAAGGTTTATCTATAATCAATGAGGAACGATGGGGGTCTACTTTTTATGCTCAGGGTGCTAACTCTTTTAATTCCTTCATTTCTAATGCAGGTCTTAATGACATTCACTTGGAAGGGTATTCTTTCACTTGGGCTCATCCGTCGGCAGCCAAAATGAGCAAACTGGATAGGTTCTTGGTGACTGATGGTTTACTCTCCTCGTTTCCTCATATTTTGGCTGTTTGCCTCGATAGACATCTTTCGGACCACCGTCCTATTTTGCTTTGGGAGATTATGTCTGACTTTGGTGCTACACCTTTTCGGTTATATCACTCTTGGTTTTCTTTACCAGGTTTTGACCTTATGGTTACAAATGCTTGGAATTCCTTCAACCTCGAGGATAGTAATGGGTAAATGATTCAGTTCAAAAAGAAATTACAATTGCTTAAAAGGAGATCGCGGTTGGGATGAATCGAGGCTAAAAGTTATCAAGTCGGGTCAATTCAGGATCTAAAAGTTAAAACTCAGTAACATCGAATAAGGTCGATACTCAAGGATGCCGTTACTAACGATCTACTTATATCCCATTTTTTAAGAATAACATTAATATGAAGCTGCGAAACAATTAGTTTGAAGTGCAGTCTTCAGATAAAAGCGATTTTATCCAAAAAGCGAAAGTTAGGTGGTCAATAGAAGGTGATGAGAACTCTAAGTTCTTCCATGGAGTCATTAATAAGAAGCGGAAAAATCTGTCAGTTGAGGGAGTTATGATTGAGGGTGAATGGGTGGACGATCCCAGCCGTGTGAAAGATGAATTCACTACATTTTTGCGGGACGAGATTTCATGATCCGGTATCGAACTCACGAGGTATTAATCAATTTTGTTTATCCCTAACAGTCATACTTTTGAACAAGACCCAGCATTTGAGGCCAGGCGTGTACTAATGAGAAATCAAAACTATTTGGAATAGTTGAAGAGAACAAAACCTTCGTGCCAATGGATTCACATTCGAATTCATCGCAAGCCTCCTGGGCCGTGTGTGGACCTGATAATTGTATCGCAGTCCAGTGGGTTCTTTGAGCATGAACTTTGCTACGCGTAACTTTTCTTTATTATACTTATTCCGAAAGTTTTAGAACCAAAGCTAGTTAGTGACTTCCGGCCTATTAGCCTCATCGGGAGTGTGTATAAAGTCGTTACTAAAATCCTAGCATCTCGGTTGTCATATGTCATCTCATATCTCATATCTAATGTGCAGACAGCATTTCTTCCTAATCGGCAGATTCTCGATGGCCCGTTTATCATTAATGAGATCTTATCACGGTGTAAGTACAAAAATCAGCAGGCTATGATTTTCAAGGTGGATTTCGCCAAAGCTTATGACTCTATTACATGGGATTACCTTGACGATGTCCTTAAATCGTTTGGATTTGGGGTAAAATGGCGTTCTTGGATTCACGGTAGTTTAAATTCGAGTAAGGCATCTATTTTGGTGAATGGTAGCCCGACGTCTGAATTCCAATTCCATCGCGGATTGAAGCAAGGGGATCCTTTGGCACCTTTTTTGTTCATTCTCATTATGGAGTCGTTACATTTATCCTTTACTCGAGCAGGCATCCGAAGCGCTATTTTCAAAGGAATTCGGATCAACGAGTCTCTCATGATCTCACACCTTTTTTATGCGGATGATGCGTTGTTTATTGGGGAGTGGTCTAATGAGAACTTACAAGGTATTTTATATATTCTGAATTGTTTCTCTTTGATGTCAGGGATGTCGATTAACCTCAAAAAAAGTCACATTCTTGTTGTTAAGGCGTCTCCTGATCCTATTGCTTTCTAAAGGATGGCTAAAACCTTGGTTGTTCAGTTATGAAGACCCCATTCTATCAATTGGGTAGTATGGTTGGCGAAACATGGCATTGGTAAATCTTGGGACGAGACCGTCACTAAAACTCACTAAGAAGATTATCTATTTTGGAAACACTTAAAACCCAATCGATAGCGGTCGCACTTCACTCTCCTCAAATCTGGCCTTGTGCCTACTCAATCTAACACACATGTCTTTTATTTAAGGTGCCTAAATCGGAATTTCATAACAAGATGGAAACTCTACTAGGAACTTTTTCCAATGGAATCCATGATGAGAAAGAAAAATTGCTTGGTCCATATGGCAGTCTGTTCTTGCGGCTAAGACACGGAGGCTTAGGCGGGTTTTCTAGTTTTTTTACGCGCTTACATTAGGGTCTTCTCGCGAAGTGGGTTTGAAACGTCTTTTTTTATCAAACAGACAATTTCATTATGGTATCCGTGTTATTCACAGCTATTCACGAATCGTTGTTTGAAAGACACCTAATACTCGTACCCATACTACATGGAACAAAACCCATTTTTGCAAAGAATTTACCTTCGCTCACAGACAAGTTTGGATATTTTCCCTCCCATTTAGATCCGATTGGTAACGGGATTCATACTTTTTTGGAAAGGATTTTGGATTGAGTTACTCGCTGCCGTATTTCTCCACGTCTGTATGCTATTAGATCTTAAAAATGCCTTTTTTGTTGCTGATACAACAGAAGTCCCCCCTACTCCGTTATATGACTTCCTATTTCGACGAGATTTAAAGGGGGTGCTGAATCCAATTCAGTCTAGCACATCTCTCGGCCCTTCTTGCTACTGTTACTTTATCACAATCAGAGGATAGATGGACGTTTATTTGAATGGTGAAGGAGTGTTTCGCGTCAAGGACGTTAGGAACCTGTTAGACAACACGTACTTCTAATGCAGTTCCCTACGCGGCGATCAAAAATTGTGACCGATAAAAGTCAAAATTTTTGCTTAAATCTTCTTTGACCGACTGCACCACAGCGCCTTAATCTTGCCAAACAAGAATGTAGTGACGCGAGTCCTTGTCTGTCCCTTGTGATGATTCGTTTCAAAGATTCGTCACACCTTACTTTTCGTGTATATGTGGCTAGAGATTGTGAAAGATCGTATATGTCGTTTGGTGGAACCTGGGGGTGCATGAGATTTTCTTTCGTAACAGATTGGCTCGAGTGGGTTCCATTCTTGTTCGGCTCGGGTCTAATTATAGAATATATTGGTAAGGTATTTTTCTATGTTTACATGAGGAGCTTGTGGACATATTTCGAACCAACTGCTTGTTGCTAACAAAAAGCCTCGAAAGAGTACATCTTCGTTGATATTGCGTTCTTAAATGTCATTTAAATGGTGTGTAACGAGAGGAAGATGCTAGAACTGTGTTAGTTGGTTTGCACACAAACCCGTATTTTACTTTCCTTGTATGTTGTCTAGCTCCTGCTAGATTCTAATAAAGTATAGCCGCGTTCAAAAAAAAATTATATTTTGATTATATCAAAGTCTCATTTTATAAATAGAGTAAACTACACCGTTTGGTCCTTCGTGGTCGCGTTGACCCAGCGCGCTAGTCCCTTGACAAAAAACAGTTCACCATCCGTATCCTTAAGGTGGCAAAAAAACTTTTTTTCTTCGCCGTTAGTGGACTAACGCAAAAAACGTTTACCACTTAAGGACGGAAGGGTGCACACTTTTTTAGTGCAAGGGACTAGAACGCTGACAACGCAAACCACAAGGACCAACAGTGTAGTTTACTCTTATAAATATAAGACTAATGCCAAAAATACTTACAATCAAGAGTGTTTTGTCTTAAACTTGTCAAAATAAGAGCATCCACAATAGTAGTTTATGAAAATGTTTATAAAATGATGAAGAAGTCTAAAAACTTGTAAACCATAGTGAAGATAGGTTTATAAATAGATTTAGAATGAATAGGTCTAGAATTCTAGACCTCTTCAAAATTTAATGCATTTGAATTATGCATGATGTTTAGAGCATCTCCAATGCATTAGTTTTTACAAGACTTTTCATTATTTGAAAAAAGTTATTAGAAGACTTGAACCATTGGAGCAACCACTTTGCAAAAGACTTTTTGATGAAAGACTTGTTACCTATCAAACGTTTTATAAAAAAACAACAAGTCATTTTCATTAAATGCATGCTTGTTAAGTTTAAATAAAATGTTTGTGAAAAGCTTTTGAGAAGCTTTTGTGCATTGTAGAAGATTTGTGTCAATGACTTTTGAAAAGCTAACATTTATTGAATCATTAATGTGAAACAAAGAAAAAGTCTTTAAAAGGTTGAAGCATTGTGGATGCTCTTATAAAGCTTTACGAGGTTTATGCATAGTGAAGATAAGTTTATAAAACAAAAAGTTTATAAATTAATGCTATAATAAATGTATAAACCTTTATATACCATTGTGATACCAAATGTCATCCTAGATCTTATTTGAATGTATACAACATTTCGATTCTTTTTCTTTATATAATACTTTTTTATGGTATCGAATTTTGGTTTAATAATCGACATGATTTAAATCTACCGCCACATATATTCAAATCAAATTAAGCCTTTCATTTTTAAGAAGTTGGCATAATCACTTTAAGATTATTTCACTGTTTGCACATTAAAAAAATAAACTTTAACCTCAAACATTTTATTATAATAACCACAAACTATTTTGGCATTAAGACACCTCTTGATTATTGTTTCAACACTATATGTTTCTTAACTTGATTTTATTGATTGATTATGTTAGGGACGATATGGTTAGGGACGTTCTTTTTGACATATGTAGGCGTGCCGGGATCTTCGCCAAAAAGAAGCACCTGTGAATTTTTTGACTGATCTGTCAGACGGAAGATCCACACTCAGACCGGCTGACGTTTTGGAATTTGGATGGGTTGGAGAGAAACATGCGTGTGTGGTCTTACTGGGGTTTCTCCTCTTGTGGGGTTGAGTAGCCGGGGTTTTACAATGGGCCAGGCTGATTTGAAAGCCGCCTCATGCAAAGTGACAACACGAGAAAGCATGCATTGAAATCAACACGTGTTTATTTTGCGTTTGATACATTTGGTTTCCTTACACCTGAGACGTCTGGGCTTATATTAGAGTTCAACGGGTTTGATGAACATTTATGTTAGGAGACCTAGGTCACAATAATGCGGTTTTTTCATAGGATTAGCTTTGCAATCTAAAAAGGGTTAACGACGCAGCTTGTTGCTTGTTTACCTTCCACCACTATGTAAATAATAAGTTGTTATAATAAAAATAAGATTTTTAGATTATGAACTAAAAATAGGCCAATAAATGTTTGTGAGTCGATACAACCCAAACAAACCTCTTTCGACCTATGCTGCTAAAATTAACCATTTTGAGTTTTTGACCCTTAGCGTGAGTGGTCAATATCGTCACCTTGTTGGAAGAAAGATTAGAATTTAACCATACTAAATTTCAAAAAGTACCAAATCAGGTCGTCGTGTTGTACATTATTGCGAAAACCACCAAAAATATGTCGTTTATATCAAGGTTGTTAAGATCCCGATCTTGATTTTAGGATCTTACGATTTTACGATATTGCAAAGCGAAAACGATCCGGATCTTACGTAGGATCTTTGCAAGCTTAAGATCTTATAGGATCCCGATCTTAACTATAGGATTTTAAGATCTAATCCGATCCGATCTTACTTTTCTCTGACTACAAACTAAAAAACTTCAAATTTGTGAATTGTGTTTTGTACAATTCAAAAAACAATATGTTAATCTTCTTAAACATTTCATAATCATAATTTATGACAACATTTCTATCAAATATTAACATAATTTTGTGTTTATAATATATAATAATTCGTAGATTTGTATAATATTACACAAAATATAAAGAAAATAACATTATTGTAGGATCTTAAGATCCCGATCCGATCTTCGATCCCGATCTTACAAAGACGAAAACGATTCTAAGTAGGATCCCGATCTTGAAAACCTTGGTTTATATGTTATTGGAGATCTCTTTGGTTGAAATAGTTTTGTTTGCGGGTTTTAATGATCAAGGTTGTTTGTTGTGACACGATTTCGTTCTAATGATGATACACACCTATGCTGTTTTATGTTGATCTTGAGTACTTTTCATCTTTTGGGATTACAGGGGTATGAATACATAAATAAAGTTTATCTATATTCATTTGATGTGGAAAATAATTTAGCCGATGGATTCATGAAATGTTATATTTAAAGCTATGGAAGGTTTTGATAAATGTGACTCCTATGCGACGTGACAAAAATAGACGGTGTGAGATCGCAATGGGGAAATAGTGGAAATAATGGATACATTAATTATGGACATTATTTGAAAAATAATTTCCATTTATCTTTTTAAAATATATATATATTTTATTTCACACACTTTAAATATTAAGCTTCTGATGGTATTTATAATTTGTATTTTAAACAAAATTATATTCATTATATTCGGCTTTTCGTCAAGCTTAATACGAATGGAAATATAATTTTTTTTACATACTTAAAACTTTCGTTCTTCATGTAAAAACAAGTAGGAGGTGTAATACGGTTTTTAAAAGATTTCAACTTATAATATAGAGACGTACTAAATATGAATATATTATGATTATAATTCTATAATGTATAAATTAATTAACATGACAATAAATATATCATCTTCTTTTTTTTTTTAATTTGTTTGATTTTATGTTGATTACAAGATAATTTGGTTACCTTTTAACAATAATGTGTTTTATGACAAATTTTTACACATCTTTACCTATGAATCGGAAGTGATATTGTTGTTTATTTTGTGTTATATTGATATAACATACACATATCATTCATTGAGTAATCATATTCATTTCTATCATGTAACTTTCCATCCAACAAACGGGTCTAAAAATCTAGTGAAAAATTAAAACACTGAAGACTAGTTGTCTAGTTTCATATTTTTATTCTCTAATTGGACTTAAATGTGAGCCATATGTGGCCCGTATAATTTATGGTCTAACGCCCATGCCCAAATAAATAAATGGCCTCTTGGAGAAACAATATTTATTAAAAAAAGTTATGTTTTCTTACTTACGGAAATTGTTAATCTGTAATTCTTCAAGTCTTTTATTCATCAAATACTTTACATTAATTCATCAGAGAATATTATGACTCAAACGCCTGTTTGACACACAACATTACAAGATGTAATACTTATTTATTGGAAAAATTAAGATATTTAAAATATACGATCTGAAGGCATTGAATTACACGAATTTTATAAGAAAGACTAAGCATATTTAACTAAAAATCGGATTCACTTATGGTAATTTATATGCTTAATTAATATGTATTAAATGTATATTTTTTTAACTTATATGAAATTTTTGAGATTAATAAACGTATTAGCCAATGCTCTAAGCGGATTGGTTATATAGTCTATCTCCTAAAATCATATTGCAAATTCATGTAACCTATAAAAATAATCTTTTTTTTAGCTTTCGCTCTATCTACAGATATATTTACGGTCAGGGTTCTAAAAGGCCGCGCAAAGACGCGAGGCGCGGCGTATACGTTACGAAATAAATTAAGGCGTCGACTCTAGGCGTGACATGAAAAGGCAGGCAAAGGCGTAAGGCGTGGCGAGTTTTTTTAAAGTGTTTAGAGGATTTTTCTAATATTTGAGATTTGGACTTGGATTTACTCATATTTTGGATTAAGGCTTGATTTAATAATATTTACCATTCATATAATTATAAAAGTATGATATAAATCTATAAATTAATAAATCTATAAATGTATAAATATTTTTTGCCGCCTTAAGTCACACCATAAAAACGCCATGTCACCACGCCTCACGCTATAGCTTGAGGCTTAGCTATAACGCTACGCCACGCCTCACGTTATTTATAACGGTTCTAACAAGTGTTAATTTCATTAAAAACAAACACTTTTTTCTAGTTTCCGCACCATTACATCATTGATCTCAATCCGAATTTCATTCCATTCATTTATTATTTGAGCTTTACTTTATCGTAAATTTCTTAGTCGTTTTAAGACGACCTGATCACACTATAACTAATCTTATGTGCAGTTTGAAGTCTTATGCAACAAGACTTAAGATTCATGTCATCTAAGTTCTAATTAATGCAAGTTCTCAAACAAAGTATTAAACATACTCTTCGGGAAAAAATTGGTTTGATCACAAAATTTAGGAAAATTTTTGTTTTAAATGATTCTATTTGATCAACATTCATTTCTTTGGTAACTTAAAGCCAAAAGCATGTTTTAAGAAATCAGTTGTTTTACCTATTCCATTTTAAGCCGAATTAATGGAATTTGATTCATTTCAGCTCTTAAAAACACACCCCGAATTAACCAGTGCAGAAGTAAAAGGTTTCAAGACTGTACAATCAACCGATGGGAGTGATCAGAATCCGTTCCTGTTAGTAGCATTTAACACAGCCTATCTAAATTTTGCAAAGCTTTCATAAGGTATCGTGATTCAACTCTATAACAATTTGATGAGTGAAGTACGGAAATGGAGAACTACTACAGCATACAGATCTGAGCTCATGAGATACAAATCATTGTAGTATGAACCATGCTTGATTTATAGATTGTATATTAAAAATTATCGAGTACAAAAACTGAACTGTAAATAACAGGTTGGATACGCTCTTCCACTATCACGTAACTAATCAGGCTTCTTGAGATTATAGCTCACTGTTCTCATTGTCTCCTCCAACTGCTCCTTTTCCGTTAACTGCAATGAGCTCCGTGTCGAATATAAGTGTGGCCCCACCTGTTCAAATTTACCAGCTTAGTATCCCTACAAAACTTTTAGAAAACTATGGGGATCCAACAACGCGAGAAAACAGGTGTCTGTATTGACACATTTACTTGTGAACGTGTTAATCTTCTGTTCGCACTCTAACAGGTAAAATGTAAAATATCAGCCTATCAAAGTGGGTAGAACAGGTCGAAAGTAAGATAACATGTTTTTTTTTTTTTTGGTAAGCATGGTTTCTGACCTTTTAGCCGACTAATCTACAGGGTTTGAACCCACCTCCACACATACTGAAACAAGGTAAAGCCATCCCTTTTCAGGAGGCTGGCATGGCCAAGGTGTATTGTTAATGCATACAATATCGTACTTAATTGCTTAGTTAAGAAAAATGAGAACTTTTTTTTTTGGTAACCTGGTTTCCGAATCAACAGCGAGCCGACTAATCCCAGGGCGACTACCCTTTTGGCAGGTGAACCTCCGTGGCCACAAAGGGATTAATTTTCTCCCCGTTGGATTTGAACCCTTGACCTCTAGTTTGGAAGGCTCGTATTTTTACAGCTGGGTCACCCCTTGTAGTTAAAAAAAATGAGAACTTTGTGTCACGGTAAATTCAGTGTTGTAAATATCGGCCTTGGCGGCCGATATATCACTGATATATCGCTTATCGGTGGTCAACCGATACGTTTTTTCACTTATCGGTAAAAAATCGGTTTTGGTCAAAATCGGTCAAAAATCGGTCAAAATCGGCCGATTTTTGGGTTTTTTTGTTTTGTTTTTGTTTTTGTTTTTAAATGGTGTTTAAGAATAAACTTTGTGATGTATTATGTAGATGAGAAGAAACGAATAGAAACTCTGAGATTTTACTTAGAAAAACCTATTTTAACTATTAAGCATAATTTACATTTAAGTTTTTTGCAATATCCAATCTTTTGTAGACCTACTTAGCTATTTGTGCTAAAATTTATCAAATATACATATAATTTTAAATTTTTTATATAGAAAAGTTCAATCCGCCTAGGCCCCGCCTCGACCGATTACTAGCTAGGCGGTGGTCGACCGCCCGACTAGCGCCTAGCGCTTTTTGCAACCTTGCTTGTAGTTAAAAAAAATGAGAACTTTGTGTCACAGTAAATTGTACGTGATAATATTTAAGCAAAAAACTTATCAATTATAAAGTTTTCAAAATCGGACAAAAGGTGTTTCAGGTAATTCAGACCCGAAACACCTTTTGTACTCAAATCAATTACCTGAAAACTTTAAGTCAATATGTACTCAAATCAATCATTCTATATAGCAGATATGCAGAAGGTTTCCATTTAAGGCCCACTTTAAGAAGCTATCTTTTACAGATTAACATAAAAGGGTCGCTATATGTAATGAGCAGAATTGTAAATAGTTCTACTTTTTTTTTCTCCTTTGCTTTTGGGAGAAATGGAAGAAGAGAAGAGAGAATTACCTGGGATTTTAGGTGGTGAACCACGCTCTCCGTAACCCATTTTGGCAGGTATCTTCAACTTACGCTTCTCTCCGACACACATTCCCAACAGTCCTTGGTCCCATCCTGCAAAATCAAATTTGTTAAACTACAGCAATTCCCTTAATCGAGTACTTTGGGAACTTAAAGATCAATATTAATATATAAATTAACTTCTTATTTATCAATATTACAATAGGATGGATCTGTGTAAAAACCTGAGATAACACTCTTAGTTGTGGGTTGGATACGTTATAATTATTGTTACAATTGTGCATTTACAGTTTTTAGGATCATCTTATCTCTGTATGTATCGTCGGTGCAAACAAAATAAGGAACAATTATTTAAGAATCTTTGCAGTAGAGAGAAGAAAGAGAAGTTGGTTGTTTTCTACCTTTAATCACTTGGCCACCACCAAGCTCAAATTCGAATGGGGTTCCCCTTTCAAAGCTGGAATCGAACACGGTGCCATCAGTAAGTTTTCCCTGCAAGACAAGTGAAAGTTGGTGTCAGCTACTACAATGTTTTCAGAACAAATGTGAAAGCACATCCCATCGAGGAAATCCTGTCACATAAAATAAAGTACGGTGTTTAACTTTTAAAACTAAATAACTAAACTTGTACTAGTTATAATGATGGAGAGTATGTATAACAAACCCCTCGACGTGTCATGTATGAACTAGCAATTTCTGATATATACATATGTGCATCAAAATCAATCAACCATTTTTAAGTAGTAGTCGTCGTCAACATTATAGAGAACAAGCAAGACTACACAGAATTGTGTTTTGGGTGTCTACGTTGTTCTATTTGTTAGCCGAGTTACATTGATATATGATTTCATATATCACAATTGTATCGGTACTATATGGCTTTCAAAGCCATCCGGTCATTAACTGCAGAGTTCCATATAAAGTTTGTGGACAGCTCGATCAATTAACATAAGACTCAAGAAAGAACAACCCAAACTAGACAAAAGGAGAGATAAACAACAAATTCCATCTATATTCTCACCCGATAATGAACTTTGATTTTGTCACCTTTGTGTGCCTGTATCTCACAAGATGCTGGCTTATGCTGCAACAATAAAAGAATCAAAGAACAATGAATCATACCGCTATTAAACAAAGGCAATATGGCCATAACATATCAAGTAATAATGAAATTTAACCAATTGACCACCTTAATATCAGTAAACCAGATATCAAAAGAAATGATAATATGTGTTATGCAATGATCACAAATCCTGCTAATGAAGCCTCAATTATTATAACCTATTAGCAAACACATAGTATCTTATTTCGTTCCATTATTCACATACTAAAAAGCCAATATAAATATATCGCCCTCAAACTCAAGTAACTGCTTCCAAGGCCATATTGACCACTTTTCGACAAACTAGAGCCTTGAATCCTTGATCACATATCGATAGCTTTGGAAGCAAGTTATGCTTCAAAGCTTAATCACTTGGTCCCCATGAATATCTATGGGCATTAAAGGCAAACAATAGCAAGACTATAGGTCTGTTCTAAACCCTTGATGAATTAAAAGAGGGTTAGGGGGTGTTCGGCATTGTGTTTTAAAAGTGAGTATGAGATGTGAACTAATCACAATAAGCTGTTTAAGATTGCTTACGTTTTATGCTTTTATCCTTGTTAATAAGGAGAAGCAGTTTTGTGTCATCCAAACTACCTATGATTGACTGCTTATTTTGATCTAAAACCTTTTACAGATAACTTTGATTGAAGTTTCTAACAAATTGGCATTACAAAAGAAAATCCAAACAATATTTGCCCTATATTTTTAAGTAGCTTATAAGTACTTAGAGTGCTAGGCATAGTTTTAAAAAGCGCGCCTTAAGGCGCGCCTCGGCTCTAAGGCTCAAGCTCTAGGGATTTTTTCAGATCGAGGCTCCACACATGCACAAGGCTCACAAAAAGCGCAGAGCCTAGGCGCGCCTAGGAAAGGTGACGGATTTTGAAACTTTCTTTTCAAATTTAACATTCATCGCCTTCATATGTTAATAATAGATTACCTAAAAACTACCTAGAAACTAAATAAATCAATCAATTTGAGTGTTTGATCGTTCAATTCAAGTGTCTGCACATACACACTCCTCCCTTTATTTTACGCATGAGATAACGTTATCTTGTCATGCCATGAATCTGATACATTGCTTAATATTTTTGGTTTAACTATTCAATTTTTTAGATACATTAAGTATTCTAGTGTTATTTAAGTCATCATTAATCTATAAATTTTCGTCTTTACTATTATAATTTACTTCAATTTAATGCGACTCATATTTATGAAGCCCGTGCCTTGATCTGCGCCTCGCCTCAAGGCTCAGTAAGCCCTTTGCGCCTTAGTGCGCCTTGAGCCTTTCAAAACACTGGTGTACTGGTGGTGTTTTAGGTGTGTCATAACGTTCGTCATGTTGGGCTAATTCAGAGCTCAATGGTCTTTGACTAGATTAAAATGTAAATTAGACCAAGTATAAGACTCGCTGATAAAGATATGAGCGAGCAACTTCAGCAAGGTTCTATCAAAGACACTTCAAGGAATCAAAGACTACTCTAAAATACATTCTCTACCTCATGCGGTGTCAGCTAAGTGAATACTTGATCTAGAAGCTGAAGATAAGGATCATGAAGCGACTGACAATTCCCTAGATGATGATTCTTTCACCTCTTTGATTAATTAAGAAAAGATATTCAAAATATCCCTAAGATATATAGGCTGGACTTTTCCTCAAAGCAAAAGAGCGGGATAACGCAACTGCAAGGAAAAGTCAAAGGCTCAAAGCAAGCACGAGTCGGTGAAATGACAGTGAACAATTGTCAACACTGTACACAAAAGAGGATCTTGATTCTTCCCAAGAATAGAAGCGTTAAACGAAAAATGTACTTATCTACTTATTGCTTGACACGTCAAAAGACCCTCACATGAATACCTCGTACATCTGCTTATATAAAGAGAATATTGGTCGAAGTAAATGGAATCTCTTTGAAATCATTTGTTAGTTGTACAGTAACATTTAAGAAGAGCATTTACTCTTAACATTAAACTATCATTACTCCCTCATAACCATCAGGGACGTTTGAGTTCACTTACAAACTTTGACTTTGTGAGAGAGTATTTTGTCAATTCAATTAGGTGTGTATTAATTCAATCATACACTTTGCAATTCTTTTGATTAATTCATAATAACGAATTAAACATTGAAAAGTATCTATTTTTGTCTTGTGTATTTTTAACTGCCAAAATAAGTTATTAACATTCTTTTATTAAGTAAATAGCGAACAACACGTCGCATCAGCCATATAACATTCGTATAACACACAACAAAAGGAAAACACCATCCCTTATACCATTCCTATAACAGACAACCAAAAAAACACTCACTTCACGGCATATATATATATATATTTTACATTTAAAAAGAAAAGAAAAAAATCGATAAAACTCATTATATTAATTACACATTTGTGCTCAAATACGCGGTCGTTTTGACTGTGGGCCACTCCATTCTCCCAATGGGCTAATTCTTCCAGCCCAACTAAATTTTCCGGTCCTTTTTTGTTCTTTTCTTCCACAGATATTATCAGCTTACCGACTCTCTCCCACCATTTTCTATACCAAATATCTTCTGGCCCGCTACAGTGCTTTTGTTGGGCTCTCAACTTGGGCCGGCCCATTTGGTGTTTTTTTTCGTTTTTTACTTAGTGAAAATTTACGGCGCGAATACAAGTAAGCAATATAAAAAAAAATTGAATACACGTCAGCCCCGTTGCAACGCGCGGGCACATTCCCACTCAATATGCGTTCAAAATCGATTGGAAAAAAATTATGCCCAGCCGCAACGGGCCCATTGGTTTTTTTTTCTTTTTCTTTTTTGCTTAGTCAAAAGTTATGGCGCGAGTATAATAACGTCGAACATACAAATACGCAAAATATGGCCCAACACATATGCTTATATAAGAAAAAAACAAACCATTAAACATGAGACCGAAAAAATAAACCCGCACAAAATTAAAAAAATAATAATAGAAAAAATTAGCCCGCAACTACGCGCGAAAAATTAACGCCCCGCAGCAACGCGCGGGTAATTATGCTTGTTATGGCCATATGGGGCGCGCAACAGTATGCTAAGGCGCCTTTATAAGCCGCGTTTTTCCCGTATAATGGGTCTTATGGCGCAGGGTACCGTTCACTCTTATGGGGTGTTTATTTAAGCTTATATATGGGCAGGGACGGAACAGTGTGTCCCAGGAGACCCATGGAATTTTTCGGCATAGTGTTAATTTTTGTAAAAAACATTGATTTTTCCTAAATGCACATGGTCCAAAAAAATTGTGTTCCTCATGTTGTATAATTTTTCGTAAATGCGCCTGGTCAAATTGTGTCATATAAGCTAATATAACTATATACGTTCGGCCTTAAATATCATAACTCCATTTTTAGGCTTATTTTCCATCTTTACTGTCTCATAATAAGTTCATAAGCCACAATGACAAAATAGGCCTTTGAAATGGGCTTATGAAATATAAGTCGAGATCATATAAGCTCGTATTATAAGCCAAAAACACTAATTCTTCAAACTTAGGTCAGCAACTTATAAACAGTAATCAAGATAATCAATTTGGATCCAGTGAAAAGTAAATTAAAATAAGAAGTGGTGAGAAGTGACTAAAACCACACATTTGAGATGCAACGACTTGCATTAGATGCATTTCTATTCATCTAGATGCACCATTTTGAGTTTCGAAAGTTAATTTGATGTGTAGATGGTGCAAATTGATTTTCATGATTTCATCTAATATACGTATATGCATCTAATTAAAAGCTAGAAAACACAGCGTTATAATGCATCTAAGATTATAGAGATGCATCTAATTTAAGTCGGTGCATCTCGGATATGCGATTATAGTTACTTCTTATCTTTTTTATTTGATCTTAACTGATCAATTTCATACCACAATAAAACACTCCAACAGTAAGAACAAAAAACCAGATTAACGAACAACAACAATAACAATAATAACAAATTAAATAGATTTATTTACCTTAATGCCGATCTGCAACTCGGTCACATCCTTGGACTTAGCTGAAACTGTTTAATATTATTAAAATAAATCAAATCAATCAAAGATTAAAGCTTCGAAAAGAAATGCAATAATAAATGTGTTATAAGTTGGAAATTATATTCGTTTAAACTAACCTAGTGTAGCTGAAATTAGTAGAAACAATATGAAGCTCCCTTTCATTGAAGAGGTAGTACTCAAATTCGTCATTTTGATAGAATCAAAGATGATTGTTTGATTTACTCAACGTTTTTATACTTTTGTTGATGGATGATTGAGACCTGATGACGAGTATTTACCCAATCATATATTGACATGTCATAACTCACAGATGTTAGAAAAACGTTTTTTAAGAGTCATCATTTATTTATTTTTTCTATTTTTTCAATGAATTTTTTTTATTATTCAAATAACAATATATAATTACACTACAAAATTAATTTTTTTACTTCCACACAAAAGTCCACTGTGAGAATAAAAAAAAATAATGAATAATTTATTGTATTACATGATTAGTTTAGTGGATCAAGCTCAATTGTTAAATTGAGTCGATTAGTGTTAAGGTTATCATTGCTTATCAAATAAGCTATATGTTTATTATAAATACATATATAATTATTTTATGTGACACAAAAACACAATCAATAATATATTATTTTTGTTATTTAACATATTGGTTAATTAGATTTATGATAAAAGATAGGCTATCAAAAGTCAAAATATTCCCACATAAAATTACATTACAAAAGTCCTTTCGTCCTTGCACCATCTCAGATTTTATATGTGTGTGTGTATATATATATATATAAGTCCATCTTCTTCATCTCAAACATTAACCCCCCCCCCCCCTCCCCCCCCCCACACACACACACACCCACCCACCAAATAACGATTTATAAATCGAAAATAAACAAAAATAAAAATAAAAACACAACACAAACTCGTGCAAGCCATTTCACTCACATTTAAACTGGCACGGGAGAGGGGTCAGTACCATGGCATGGAAGTGGCGGCGCCACCACCTCGGCTAGCGCAGGTGCCAAGCCATGGTACCCTGTGCTCAGGGGCGGATCTGTAGCATAGCCCGGATATGCACGTGCATACCCAACGATTCATCAAGTTAGTGTAAAAAAATTGTTTTTATAAATATTTTGTACATGGTGCATACCCTTTGAAAATGCCAAAAGATTAGTGTCCACACCCTGATATTAAAAAACAAAAAAGAAAGACATAGTGTGAAAAAAGAAAAAATGAGCGGAAAATCTATTGGCATCAATACTCAAAATAAAAATAAGATAATTACAATTAAAACTAAAATTATCATTTACAATAAACTCTTTATAGTTTATCCCACCTTAAAAGTGTTAAGGGGAAAAGCCCAAACACAAAACCAATCTCAATTGTTTGCTGGAGATCTCTCGGGTGTGGTCTGCCTCTAATTGATGAGTAAGTAACAAAATATGCAACCATCTTTTCTCTTTTAAAGACTTCAAAGAGAATGGATTAATTGAATTAACTTTGTTATGTGTGTTACTTAACTTCCTATGTTTAAAGTAGTTTTAAGAATTAATACCATTTATTGTTTGACTAGTTTAAGAACCGTGCAATACACGGGTTTTTAAAAAAAAAACTTTTTTTACTGGTTTTAATTTCAATAAGTTCACAGAAATACTATTGAACAATGGTTATGTATGTGATGTCAATAAGTTCACAGAAATACTATTAAATACGTTTTTGGTGACTTTTGGGTTTATCTATTTGTGACTATGACAACTTCTTTTTTAGGTAAATAAATAATTAATATATTATAAATATACTACTACTTATATAACCCAAAAACAATTCAAGTTGCCCTTGAAAAGTTTAAAAGAAAGACAATCAATAAAATCCAAGGAGTATGATATCCCCGGGTCGTTTATCCCCAACGAGGTTTGACTTGAAAATCGGTACAGTCGAAAAGTTAGAA
>BQNB010107977.1:0-23051 GCA_026074375.1 Tanacetum coccineum | reverse complement strand
CAAATGGCATGGTTGAAAGGAAAAATAGGACTGGTATGCGTTTAATTACACATACCTTTGACTACTAAAATCGGACTTAAATGACTAAAAAACATACCAGAAATACATTGTATTTGTATGTTTTGCATTCGTATTGTGCAGGTAATGGATATCTAAGAAAAGGACAAAAATAGAAGCCAAATTAACAAAACCGAGCACGAGAACAGAAAGAGCGTAAAGAGAAGTCAAAATCAAAGCCAAGTCAAAAATTCAAAGTCAACAAAGTTAAGTCAAAGTCAACCAGGGATGAGGCATTGGGGAGAGCATCGAAATCCGAACCCGAAAACCTAAATTTCCAAAAGTGGGCCCACCCGTACACACCTAGTGGTCCCGGGTTAGCCCACTTATATATTACAAGCCTAAAGCCTTATAAAAAAGGCCCAACACCTTTTTAATTACACCCGGCCCATAACAAGGCCCAAAACCAAACCAAACCCCCTTTATAACAACCTGTTAAACATCACCCTCTTTAACTTTTACACCGTTAGTCCTCTAAGGACTAACGATGCAAACATTTATCAGACAAAAGGGCTAAATTTGCAAACATCAAGGACGATGGATGCCATACAACTACACACTCTCAAGGACCATTCTTACCATTTCTCCAAACTTCAAATAGGGCGCGAACACTGTACATCTCCCTGAGTGTGTCCTGTCCTCACTACCAGCTAAAACACTATTCCCCTTTCTTCTCCCTTTTGTCGACCATCACTTATACACACCTTATCCCACCCCACATGACACCTTGGCAATCCCTTGCAAGCTCATTCGACAAAGAATAAGGACAAGAAATGAAGGGCTGTGATCATATGACTTGGGGACTACTTATTTTGGATGGCCAAGATTGCTTTTTGTGCTCACTCACACAACAAGCACACCCGCAGGGGCTCTCACAAAGAAAGCACAAGACCTAGAACCTTCATTTGCTTAGTATAAATAGAGGTCATTTGTAAGCCCTTGGGCACTTAGTTTTTAGTTTCTTTTTTAGCTTATATTAGTTTTAAATTAGCTTATTGTAATTTCTTTTTAACTTTGTACTCAGATTTGAAGTTTAATGAAAGTTTAGTTTTATTAAAATCTTGTTTTAAGTTAAAGTGTTTGATGTTTTAAAACTGTTTTACAAGCTCACAAAAGCTCTTTTTATATCATTCTTAAGCTGTTTACTTAAGTCTTACAAACTCTTTCATAGTTTGTAAGGTTTAAGCTTATTTCACCAAAAATCACTCAAAAAGCTCAAATGGAAGATAAGCCAAAAAGGGAAGGGCTTATTGCTGTCACTAGCTTATCTTTGATAAGCTAGAGCTTGTAGATAAGCTCTTTTGAGCATTGTTTGCCCTGTTTAAGCAAGGGCCTTTGTAAGTTTTCATTTCTCAAATTTTAGCTTATTTACTGTAGCATAGCTTATTGTGCTTATCTCTGCTTAATCTTTGCTTATTTATGTTGTTATATGATGTTTGATGCTTATTATGCTTGTCTTGTGGTTTAAAAATCATTAGTTTGAAGTTTTGCTTAAATTCTGTCTATTTTAGCTTTTTATAGCATAATCTGTTTTAGCTTATTTGAGTGCTTATTAGTTGTTTAAATATGCTTAATATTGCTTATTAGCCTTGTTAATCATCTGGTCTTTAAAAGTTATTGCTTAAATCAGTCTAAATCACCTTAAAAATTGTTTTGAGTTCTTTAATGGAGTGTTTGGTTTAACTGTTTTTAAAGGTAAAAATTGGTCAAAATGAGTTATGTCTTTTGGGTCACTTTAGTTTAACTTAAACTCACCATAAAATCCAGTATTTAGAATTTTTTAGGAGCTAAATTTCAAAATCCTAGTTTAAACAAGTAGTTATTTGAATCTGTTAGAATTTTGTTAGAAAAATGAGTTTATATGATTTGGTTTTTGCTTATTGAGATTTTGTGTTGTTTTTTAGTATGTTTAAGTGTTAAAATAGGTTAGAAACCATAAGCTTTAAGTCTGCATTGTTGGTTTGCATTTTGCCAAGTCTGTCAAAAATTGTTAAGTGTTCGAAAATTTTGAGAAAATGCTTTTTCAATTGCTTTTTGTGGTTTATGCTTTATTTCAAAATGTTTTTTAAAAGATGATAAATGTTCTTTAATTCAATATGTTTGTAGGTTATATAGTCATAAGGTTCTGTTTAAGTGCTTATTTTTAAGCTCAAAAGTTGGTTTTGTGAAGATTGCAAAAATTTTTCTAAGTGTTGAATCTGTGTGAAACACTTTTTTCATTAAGCTTTTTAAGGGCTTATGTGTGTTTCAAACTCATTTTTCTTTGTTGCTTATTATAGCTTATTGGCCAAGCTTTTTGGTGGTTTAAACCATTAAGCCATAAGGTTCCATTTCCTAGCTTAAAAATAAGCTAGAAAATAGCCTTTTGGCTGTTTGGTTAACAGGTTTTGGCCCATTAGCTTATTTGCTTATTGAGCTTATTTGCTTATTGAATTTGCTTACATTGTGCTTAGTTTTGCTTATTAGGTTAGATTTAGTCCATTTTAGCTTAATTATCTTAGCTTAGAGCTTATTTGAGCTTATTTGCATTTTAGTCTAAATTTTTTTAAGTTTTTAAGCCTTTTGCACTTCTGTCATATTTAGCTTAGTGTAGCTTATTGTCTGTGCTTATTTGTGTTCCTTAATGTTCATTAGATATAGCCTATTACCTGTTTTAGCTTATTTATCTTTGTAGTATCTTATTTTGGCCATAAAAAGCCAAAACAGTTAGTATTTAGTCTTTTAGTGTAAAAAGCTTGTTCTGTCAACTTTTCAGATTATTTTTGTGCTTATTGGTGGTTTTTATAAAAAGTGTTTTTACAAAAAATGCTTATTTTTTAGTCCTTAAGCTTTTTATAAAAAATATGTGCAAAATAAAAACATTGGGGAAGTTGGGAAGTCAGGGGTGAGCAGGGCTCGAACCCCTGACCTCAAACCAACCTCTACCAAGCATTAAAATCACCACACAACCAACTCTGCCCTTGGGTCTTTTCCGTTTTAGTTTGCACTCATTATTCCTTTATTACCTTTTTGGCCCATTTAGTTATAAGCACGTTTTAGTTTTTTCACAGCTTATTTAGATAAGTTGTTTCACCCAGCTTATTTTTATTAGATCCAGTATTGTTAAGTACTTTTGCTAATTTTCAGAATTTTTATAATTAGTATATTATTTTTAACATTTAATTTTTCAATGTTTTTAAAATCATAATAATTATAAAAAAGTAAAAAAATTATCTTTTTTTTATTACATTTCTTTATATAAATAAATAATAAAATTTAATTTAATTTATTTTTAAAAATCAAAATTATATATAAAAATAATTCATATCATTAAATAAATTTTAAAATAAACATAACCCAAATAAAAAATTAATAATAAACTAAATCAACAAAAATAAACAAACTTAAACCCCTAACACTCAAAAAAATCAACCAAATACAACCTTTAAAAACTTACTATAAAAACTTCACTAAAAATTAAAACCTAAACCCCACTAAAAATAACAATAAAACCCATAATCAACCAAAAACACTAAAACTCCCCCAAACCAAATAACAATATAACACCCCTCAATCAAACAATAACATCAAATACAAAAAAAAAAAAAAAAATTCAACCCAAAAAAAAAAAAACCCCAAACCCCACTAACCAAACCCCAATTTAAACCCCATTAATTTTAAAAATTTTTTTTTTTTCTCCCCCTTTTACAACCCCACCAAAAACAAAACCCACAACAATTTTTGGTGTGTTGTAAAAAAATTTTGGTGAGTCGCTAGCCCCCCCCCCCGACCCCCCCGGGGGTCCCGGGAACTGCATACTTCTGGATTTTCTACATTGGGTTTTTGACTTCCTTATTAATTTTTTATATTTGATTATATATATATATATTATTTATTCTATATATATTTATTTATATATATATATTTAAAGGGTTAATCGAAACGATTAATTTTTGCGCCATGCCGGGAGGTTGTATTCGTTTTCGTTGTGTTTGACAATTTGTGCTTTGAAGATCCTTTTGTGTGAAGTTATTTTGCTTATTTTCTCATAAAAAAAAAAATACAAAAAGAATTTTCTTTTATTAGTATATATATAATATAAAAAAAAACCAAAAATTTAAAAACATTATCCATGAAAAGAAATAAAATCCCCCACCATAATTTATACTTTCACTGAAGTATTATCATTAATAAGTTCCCGAACTAAAGATCAAAAACTTACCTTTTGTGTCACTCGCGAGGTACGGTTCACCTTTGGAAGATAAACAAACTCTAAGAGGGGTATAAGGCGGGTCGTTCCAACAAACTACGACCCTAAAGGAGAAAGGTTTTTAATAGCGTCGCGCTTTCTTACTCCTCCGCTCCTTTGTGCGTTTTTCTCATTTAAAGAGTTACCGAGAAGCGAGTTGATTATTAGGTTTAAGTGTCTTATCTCATTGTCCGTTATTAAAATAAATTGTGAATACATTGTTGAAAAACCAAAAAAAAAATTAGTATAAATTTTCTTTTTATATTTTAGTGCATGCGCACTCGTTCTCAATCCCATAATTCTAACCGTCAACAACAACAAGTCCCACCAAATTTTTTTGAACAATTAATCTTGTGGAACCAATTAAAAATCAAGCTCCTCCCGTAGTTACGATGGCCGATAATCGTACTATGGCGTAATTGCTCGAAGCACCCACCGAGGGTTACGAGGATGCCATCGTTGTTCCCGAGATCACCGCGGACAACTTTGAGCTTAAGCATGGGTTGCTTACTCTTGTTCAAAATAAACAATTTTTTTGACATGACAAAGAAGACCCTCATGCTCACATTCGTTATTTCAACAAGATCACTTCTACGATGAAGTTCCCGAACGTCCCGAGTACGTCGGTTAAGCTTATGCTTTTCCTATTTTCCCTCGAGGGTGCCACCCGGATTTGGCTTGAAAAAGAACCCCCTCGATCGATTCTTACATGGGATGATCTTGTTTCGAAATTCATTAACAAATTCTTCCCTCCTTCTAAGACAACAAACCTTCGAAATGAAATCATGAGATTTCAACAACGATTTGATGAAACTTTTTATGAGGTATGGGACCGATTCAACGATCTTCTTCGGGCATGCCCACATCATGGATTTTCAGAGTTACATCAACTCGATACTTTCTATAATGTTTTTAACTCTAATGATCAAGATTCATTGAATTCCGCCGCGGGTGGTAACTTTTTAGATAAATGCTGTGATGTGCATAAGAACATCGAGTGCAAAATCCAAAGTTCGTAATTCACATAACAAACCGGTTGTTGCCAAAGTGAGTACGAGCAATTCTACCCCCGGTATTTCTCCCGATGTTGCTGAACTTAAAGATATGGTGAAAGCCTTACTTCTCGATAAGAAAAACCAATCCCAAGCTCCCGCTCCCGTAAAAGCGGTCGAGGAAAATTGTGTAACTTGCGGTGGTGCTCATTCTTATCGAAATTGTCCCGCCACCGATGGCAACGTTTATTGTGAAAATATTCAAGAATATGTTTCTCAAGCCTCCGCGGCTAATTTCAATCAAGGAAATACCGGTTACCGAGCCCCGATTGCTAATCAAATTCGACCTCCCGGTTTTCCTCCCATTCAACATAACCAAGGAAATAATCAAAACTGTTACAATCAAAAGCGGGGGAATAATTCACCAAGGACCAAATTTATCGACCCTGATTAATCAACCCCGTTCACCAAGTTCCACCTTAACAAGCTCCGGCTTCGCAATCAACAAGTGTGTCAAGGATGATTTCAAAAAAACTACGTCAAAGCTTAATGATGCAAGTTATGAGATATATGAATATCAATAAAATCAAATGACCAATTTAGCGGACATGCTTACCAAGTTCGTGAATTCCAATACTGCTTCTACTTCAGGTTCAGGTACACTTCCTAGTAATACCATACTAACCCGAAGGTAGACTTGAAGGGTATTACCACCCGAAGCGGTGTTGCTTATCAAGGACCCACGATTCCTACTACTTCTTCTTCCCCTAAAGTAGTGGAACGTGAAACCGAGGTGACAAAGGACACGGTGCCTCCTATTAATAACGAAGTACAAAGACGTCCAAACCTTGGTTTCAAGTTTAACCCTAGAGTAACCAAAATTCTGAGCCCTTTGTTGCTCCGTTAGTGCTCTGGAAGCCTAACCGAAACCATCAATTCCATATCCGTCCATGGACTTATGACCAAAAGATCACGCGAAAAGCTAACAATCAAATTGAGAATTTTACCAAATCTGTCATGATTTAACATTTCGACATTAGCTTTGCGGATGACTTGGGGGTCTTTTAATTTCTCTATGCCTAAATTTGCTTTGACAATTTAGAGTTTACTTAGTAACAAAGAAATTGTTTTCAATTAGCAAGAACTCGTTGAATGAGCATGCTCGGCGGTCAACCTAAAATAGTTACCCGGAAAAACTTAGAAACCCTGGCAAATTTCTCATTACAGTGTGATTTCCTAAGAATGGATGAGTGGCTCTTTTTAGACTGGGCGATCTTGGCGCTAGCATAAATATATGCATTATCAGTGTGTAAAAAGCTTCTCTTCCGGATCTCACTCCTACTTGTATGACTCTCGAACTTGTAGACCGTTCTATCTCCTAACCGATCGGTATCGCCAAAGATGTCTCAGTAAAAGTAGGAAAGTTCTAATTCCCGACCGACTTTGTAGTCGTAGACTTTGATGCCGATCCCTGAGTCCCCCTAATTCTTGGGAGACCCTTCTTAAAGACCGGATGTGTTTTGATTGATGTTTACGAAGGTGAATTAACTCTTCGTATTGGAAAAGAAGCCGTAACATTCAATCTTGATCAAACTTCAAGATACTCCTCTATTTATGATTGATAATTCGGTTAACCGTAATTGACGTCATTGAAATGGCTTGGTGGAGAGTTATTCTCTCAAGAGTTCTCGGTTTCTCCGATGTGATCACGAGTGGCCAATACCATCCTTATTATGACCAATCGTTTCTACCCTTCTCGACCCTTAATCACTGTCCGGGGATGTGATTTTTTCTCGAGAGGAAAGTCGACGCTTTCCTCGCTCTCGAAGATGATCCAACTTCACCGGAAGTTGATCACTCTTATTACCGGACCGGAGGGGGAATATTCTTCTATTTGAAGATTTCTCAATGATCATCCTCATTACCCCCTCCTCACTCAAGGAAATTATTTGCCGGAATTCGAAAAGAACTAAAGTTTGTGAAGCTAAAAATGATAAATCTTCAAATTGATGAAAATCACGAGGTCGAAATCAGGATTACCTCCCTATCTTGGGAGTAACCCATTTTTGAGAGGGTGACGACAAGTTTGCCATCATAATGCTAAAGCTTGAGTGTCGATGGATAAAAGCGTCTCATAAAGGTTTTGAAGTCACAAAAGCAAGGGCCATGCTTGGAAATCTCGCATAAGGTTAATCAACCTGGAATTTTATATTCACAAGATTCTTTATGGAAAGAGGACTACAAACGGCGGTTCCAAACCCAAGACGGGTGAATCCAAAGATCCACGATGTCATCATAAAGGTGGGTTGAAAAATTCTTGACGCTAGATTAATTTTTCACCGATCTCGAAAGTCCATTGGGTGAGCCCCGTACATTGCGTACCAAAAAAGGGTGGCTTTACCGTTGTTGAAAATGATGAAAATGAGTTGATTCCTACTCGATTGGTTATGGGTTGGCGTGTATGCATTGACTACCTAAAGTTAAATGAAGCCACCCGCAAAGACCACTTTCCACTATCATTTATGGACCAAATGCCTAAGAGATTAGCGGGAAACGAGTACTATTGTTTTCTCGACGGTTTCTCGGGTTACTTTCAAATTCCCATCGACCCTCATGATCAAGAAAAGACCACATTCACGTGTCCTTACAGGACGTTCGCCTACCGTTGCATGCCTTTCAGCTTATGCAATGCACCAGGCACGTTCCAAAGGTGTATGATGGCTATCTTTCATGATATGATCGAAAAAACGATGGAAGTCTTTATGGATGGATCATTGTCGTCTTTGGTATTCATTCGGAAATGGCCTCTCTCGTTGTTGGACAAGATGCTTTAAAGGTGTGAAGACACCAATCTTTGTCTAAATTGGAAAAAGAGTCATTTTATGGTTAAGGAAGCATGGTCCTTGGCCATTATGATTTCTCAAAAATGGATTTGAGGTCGATAAGCCAAGTCGATGTGATTGCCTATGGTTTTTAACCTCATCACCCGTCAAGGGTGTTTGGAGTTTTCTCGGTCATGCCGGTTTCTACCGACGGTTCATTAAGGATTTTTCCAAAATTTCCCGACCGATGACTCATCTTCTTGAGAAAAATACTCCGTTCATCTTCTCCGATGAATGTATTCAAGCTTTTGAAACGTTAAAGAAAAAACTTACCGAAGCTCCAATCTTGATTGCCCCTGACTAGGACTTACCCTTTGAGCTTATGTGCGATGCAAGCGACTTTGCCATAGGTGCGGTCTTGGGGCAACGTCATGAAAAACACTTCAGGCCTATACACTATGCTAGTAAAACAATGAGCGAGGCGGAATCGCATTACACCACGATGGAGAAAGAAATGTTAGCCGTGGTGTATACCTTCAAAAAATTCCGATCTTACCTCATCTTGAACAAAAGTATTGTGTATACTACCCTCAAATATCTGTTTGCTAAAAAAGATTCCAAGGCGAGATTGCTTCGGTGGGTTCTCCTCCTTCAAGAGTTCAAATTCAAAGTAATTGACACAAAAGGAGCGAGAATATCTAGCGGCTGATCTTCTTTTACCGATTAGATAAAATCCATATGAAAATGTGCTTTTTTTTCGTACCAAGGAGATAAAGAAAACATTTCCTCTCGAGAACTTAATATGGTTGATTTTCGTGGTGTCCTCAAGTACCCGTGGTTTTGCCGATTTTGCAAATTACCACGCGGGGAATTTCATTGTTAAAGGGATGTCGTCAACAAAGAACAAGTTTTTAAGGTGTTTAAACACTTCTTTTAGGACGACCCCTATTGTTCAAAATATGTGCGGATTCAAGATGATCCGGCGTGTGTTGGTGGAAGTTAATTGATATCCTCAAAGCTTGCCATAGTGGACCCACCGGGGGACATTACGGTGCCAACTACACCGCCAAAAAGGTTTTTGACTCAGGATTTTATTGGCCAACAATTTACCAAGATGCCCATGACTTGGTCACCCGATGTGACACTTGTCAACGTCAAGGAAAAATTTCGCAACGTGTGATAATGCTATAAAATTCCATCAAGTTGTGAAATCTTTTTAGTGTTGGGACATGATTTCATGGGCCCCCCCCCCCCACAAAGTTCCCGTCTTCCCCGAGGGAACAAGTTATACTGTGGCTGGTCGACTATTGTCAAAATGGGTTGATCAAAAGCACTCCCCACTTGTGAAACGCCCCGAGTTGTTTGCAAATTTTCTTAAATCTTCTTCGCCAGATTCGGTGCCCCTCGTGCTATCTTAAGTGATCGCGGAACCCATTTTTGCAATGACCAGTTTGCAAAGGTCATGCTTAAATACGGAGTTACTCACCGTCTCTCCACCGCGTATCACCCACAACTAGTGGGCAAGTATGAGGTAAAGAAATTTTGACAAAACATTGATCTATGGTTAAATTCAAAATGGCAACATTCACTAAGATATAATAATTTGTTGGAGTGAAAAAGTTCACAGTTGCAATTATGAGTAGTATTAGCATCTTAACTTATAATTTAACGGTGATTTCATTTTAAGCTTGTTTGGGACGAATGGTAAAGTGGGGACGGATGAATTTATCATTTTTTTTTTTGGGCCATTTTATGGATTGAAAATGCGTCTTGTTCTTTGGCATACCCTAACGGTTTTGAAAATAACAAAAATCGAAACATTCTAGTTAGTTGCTAAAAAAATGAGAAAAAAGAAAAATACAAAAATATGTGTAGGAATAAGAGTATATCTTTAAGAATGGTAAAAACGGGGCTTTTATAAACTTTTGATTCTTTAATTCCCCTCGATGAACACTTAGCTACTTTTTGAGGTAATTAGTCAAGGGGGATCGAGATTCTTAGTTTTCTTAAGTATAGCATTGCGTGAGGACACGGCAAAATATCTTAGTATGGGGGTATTTTTGGTAATGTGCTTAATTACACATACCATTTTCCACTAAAAACGGACTTAAATGACCAAAAACGTACCAAAAATATATTGTATTTGTATGTTTTGCATTTGTATTATGCAGGTAACGGATATCCAAGAAAAGGACAAAAATCGAAGCTAAAACGACAAAACCGAGCACGAGAACGGAAAGACCGTGAGAAGTCAAAAAGAAAAAGTCAAAGTCAAAGTCAACCCCGGGAAGTGGCATTGGAAAAAGCATCGAAAACCGAACCCGAAAACCTAAATTGTCAAAAGTGGGCCCACCCGTACCCACCTAGTAGGCCCGGGTCAGCCCACATATTTGTTACAAACATTATAAACACCAAAAAGCCCAAGTCCTTTTTTTTATAACACCTGACCTAACAAACAAGCCCAAACCCAACCCCCTTTATAACAAGCCTGTTAACACAACCCCCTTTTTAACCCTTACACCGTTAGTCCTTTAAGGACTAACGGTGCAAACATTTATATAACTTCAAGGGCCAAATTTGCAAAGTGCAAGGACGATGGATGCAATAGTTATACACTCACTCAGGGACCATTCTTGCCATTTTTCCAAACTTCAAATAAGGCGCGAACACTGTTTATCTCCCACACACTGAGTGTGTGTCCTGTCCTTACTACCAGCCAAAACACGGTTCCCCTTTCTTGTCCCCTTTGTTGACCCACACCTATACACACCTTATCCCACCTCACATGGGCTTATTGCCACTTTGGCAATCCCTAACCCCCTATTCGTCCAAGAAACAAGACAAGAAATCAATGGTGAAGATCAAGAGACTTAGGCTCTACTCATTTTGGATGGCCAAGATTGTTTTTTGAGCTCACTCACACAACAAGCACACCCGCAGGAGCTCTCACAAAGAAAGCACAAGACCTAGAACCTTCATTTGCTTAGTATAAATAGAGGTTATTTGTAAGCCCTTGGGCACTTAGTTTTTAGTTTTTTTTTCCAGCTTATATTTGTTTTAAATTAGCTTATTGTAATTTCTTTTTAACTTTGTACTCAGATTTGAAGTTTAATGATGTTTTAGTTTTATTTAATATCTTGTTTAAGTTAAGTGTTTGATGTTTTATAACTGTTTTACAGCTCACAAAAGTACTTTTTATATCATTCTTAAGTGGTTTTACTGAAGTCTTACAAATCTTTCTTAGGTTTGTAAAGGTTTATCGCTTTATTTCACAAAAAATTACGCATGATGAGATTTGGAAAGACCAACATGAATACAATCTTTTGAGCTGGAGATTACACGATTTCTGTGGTATTCATATTCTGTTGATGAACAATGGACTGGCGATCCATATGTTGACAGAAAAGAAGTATCCCTTGAGTCAAGAGATGTTGTCAAAGATGTTGAGTACAAGATTGGAGGTAGACCATGAAAGTTCACAAGCTTTTGAACTCCTTAGATTCATAAGAGCTCAAGTGCAGAAATGACAAAAGTGTTTGAAAGAATCATCAGCAGTATAGAAGATTTTATTCAGAAGAAACTTGTTGATTTAAAGGACAATCACAAGTTTAGGGGAGGATTGTTGGGAATAAATCTTCATATGACTTAATACTGCCAACAGTACTAAAGGGGTTAGTACTGCCAGCACAAGGTTAGTACTGCCAGCACAAGTTAATACTGCCAATGAAACTTAATACTGCTAGTTGAAGAAGTTTGTACTGCTAAATAGTCAAAGCTGATGATATGAAGATAAGAAGGTATGGAGAGCATTTCGGAATATTTAGTTTTGAATTGTAACTGTTCCTAATAGATAGGCAGATATATTTGTAAAGGGCTCCTTGTATTTCTATAAAAGGAGATCCCTAGAGTAGTGATAGTTAGAACTTTAAGATATACACTTAGAGAGAATTTGTAATTGCTTCAAGGTTGTGTAACCCCAGTACTTAGAGAGTACTCGTATTATTTATAATATTGGAGCAGTGATTTTGGTATTTATTGTTTGTGAGTGATCGTTACTGTTTCATACATTTATCTAGAGTATCAAAGTGTAGTTTCCGCATACACTTTGGTATATTCACAAAGTCTCAATCTTTGTTATTTTGGATTCTTCCAAGGTAACAAACTCTTTATATACTAAAGAATCGATCAAGGCGTGGGATCATCAGTGATTTAAGTTTTAGGGTTATGGGTGTATTTATACTAAATTTAAGATAAATATCAAAAAGATTTGTTTTCCTTATCAAACTTGGACTCCCCCCTCCTTTTCTCTTGTTAAACCGATCCAACAAACACCCCTTTTAAATAATATATATTTTTTTATATAAATTCTTTATAAAATTCGTCCATTTATTATTTATATAAAAAAAGATTTATTTTATTTTTTTTAATTTTAATTTTTTTCTTTTTTTTACACTTCTACTAAACTATTTATTACATATTTACTTTAAACCCTTAAATAAATACAAAACTTAAATTGAAAACACTTATACTACTTATGTTGGATCCCTTGCTGAATAGATCTTGAACCTTTAGCTTACAAAGGTTTATTACTTTAGATAAATCCAAAGCAACAATAATGAAACACTGATTGAACACTATTGATTATATGGAAACTAATCAACAATGCTAAGAAGAATAATATTAAGTAAACACAAGAGATCTTCTATCAAACTCACACTTTATATTATAACTTGAATCTGCCTTGATTACAAACTATGATTGCTAATTGATCTCTATAGATCTATATTTTCTAACTATGCCTAGGGTTCCTTTTATACACCAAGGAAACCCTAATGGGCTTTACAAAACGCGTATAGAGATTATGCATATCCTTTCCTAAGATATCTCATGCATATCTCTAACTCTAACTAACTTCTGCATAAGCAAACTTAACTAATACATAGCTAGTACTAACTATGATACACTACAAGTACTAACTATGCTAACTCTTCTACCAGTACTAACAGATGTACTGGCAGAACTAACTATATATTACAAACAGAATTAATTATATAATACTTAATTCCCAACAATCCTCCCCTAAACTTGATCTTTACTTGTTAACTTCAAGTTTCTTCAGTTTGGGCTTTTGAGAATTGTATCCAAACACTTCTTTAGGTCATTAGCTTCTCTTTTAATGATGATCTGCTTGTTGTTCTTTTGAAATCAGATCATACTCTAGCTTTTAGTCTTTAACAGCATCTCATCACCTCTGCATCACAGCTACACAGCAACATCCAACTAAGTTGGCTTTGTAGTTTTTAGCAAACTACTAGCCATTAACGGATTTGATATGTCTTTACCATGAGCCGTTTGCTATGGACTAGTCAATGCTTCATTGTAATAACAAGGTTCATTGATAACCTTATAGTTTTTAGCAAACTATCAGCTATTAATGGATTTGAGACCTCTTTACCAGTAGTCGTTTGCTTTGGAGTAGCCAACTCTTTGTTTTAAAACATGGTGAGTTAATTACCATACAGTTATTGGCAAACTGTTAGATATCACGGATTTGAGAAGTCTTTACCATAGCCGTTTGCTTTGGACTAGCCAGTTCTTGAAGTCTGTTAGACATGGTGAACTGATGACCATTTGTTGTGTGGTGATCAAACCAACACTCAAACAATCCTTCTCAACTCCATCTTAGCCTATAGTTTCCCAAAACATACTTACAGCTACTGAGAATCCCATCATATTCCAGACCATCTTATCCTAGCTTGCTTCTCAATCATCTTCAGAAGTTGATAACAAACTTCATCCTTTATTCCTCCTTTAAGATTCATATTTAGCATTGCTTGGCAAGCATCTTTTGATAAAGGATATTTTCTATCTGCTAACATATATATAGTAGATGCATCCAAGGTTAAGCAATGTACTGCACAAGAATCTTAATACCTCCAATTGACCATCTTCTGCTGAAGTGGCCAACTCCAGATAGCATCATCACTAAGAGGTGGATCAAACATAGTCTTGAGATCACCCCAAAGTACTCTGTCATACATTTCTTCAGGTCTATTAGCTCCATACTCCTTTATCACCAACCTGTACAGCTCTGCAAGATCATCTCTTGAAAAATCTTTAAGTATGGCTCCAAAACTTATATAAATTTTATCAGATCCATCTCTCCTTATAATCTGATAAATAGCCTTTTAACCTGGTTGAAGAATGATCTTCCAATCAACAATACTGAGAGGTTTTGTAGCAGTTGGGATAGCATCTATTCCAATATCAGAACCTGATGAAGAATCTGTGACTTTGTCCTTTATGTGTGCTTCCCTTTCTTCCTTAGTTTCATACTATGCAGTCTTGTCAACATGTATACCTTTCCTAGCAACTTGCTTCTTTTTTTTCCTCTCTTCTTTATTGGCTTTTCAATTCCTTTCTCCTTAGCAACAACTGGTTCTACATCACTTTCTTCTATAACTGGAACCTCTCAATACCAACAGTCTTTTGTTTCTTTAAAGACTCTTACTCCAACTGTACACCTGGTCTCTTTACTCTTTCTTTAGATCCTATAGGCACAAAACTTTCAATGCTCCTCATTAGCTTTTCAAATTCAACCTTGAGCTCTTCAAAAGTAAGCTTCTTCAACTGAGCCATTTTCCAAGAGCTTTGATTCTTGATGAAGGTACTCATATAGTCTCTTTGTTGTGCTTGTGTCATGGGTTTGTCTCTCTCTGACTTAGCCTTCTGCTCTGCATAATACTTCTTTTTCGGATTTATCATGTCCACCATCCTCTTTGCAAAATCATCACTAGACATATTTTCTCTTTGGAGACTCTTGGTTAATTCTGTATTTGCTTCAAGCTTGGCTCTGATGGTGTCCCACTCCTCTTATGTATATTACTGTGATGCTTCTTGAACTTTGGCTTTTCTTTTCTGTTGCTGTTCAGATAGTTCTTGCTCCTCTTGTATTCTCTTAGCCAACAAAGCATCTAAGTGAACTTGTCTTGCAGCCTCTTCATCTTGTAAAGCTTTCAGCCTCATAGCTTCTGCAAGACCAGCTTTTTCTTGTTCTATCTGAGCTTTTATCTTTTGGGTAGCCTGAACATCTTCTGTAGTCATTGGTGCTTTTCCTTTCCTTTGATCCTTTACTGGAGAAGGAATTGGGACATTCACAGTCTGAACTACACTAGGAGTACTAACTGGTGTATTACCAGTATTAACTCCTGCACTACCAGAATTAACTACACTTATGTTAGTATTGCATCATTGCTAACAAAAATGGATAGTAGAACCCTAGGCTGAGGAAACCTTAGAATCCGCTTTCCTGTCAATTTAACTAGTGGTGATGAATGAGGTGTTCTGTGGTAGATGAAATGATGGTTATATGGAATGGAATTGGATCAATAAGGGTGGTGTGATGGAAGTTCCAAGCTGGGATGCGAGCCTTCACCTTATCCTCAGCGCACACTGCCAACATTGCAGCAGCAATGGTACTGTTTCCCCCTACATAACTCTTTTCATATTGACCAAAGATCATTTTTAGTAATATTAGGGCAATATATCATTCCATCAAGATTAGTAGTTATATCTAAATTATTTAAAAATCTGGATGCATTAGAATTTAGTATTACTTTCCAAGTTGTGAACCGTTCCATCAAAAACTCAGTTTGAAAAATATAAACCCTACTACAAGTATAAGACAGATCAATGCAGTAGCAATTAGTACTACCAAATTGATTTCCATCCACACAGACTTAGGCATTATCTCAGTAAGGATTGTGTTGATTAAAAACTTCCATTGGGGTGTAAAATGCTTTTTCCAAAAAGTAAGTTTTCCTTCTAAAACATACCCAATGTGGCCAGTCCTTCATAAATTTTAAGCATCTGATTAAATTAATTTATACCTGGTTGCATCTGCCAATTGAAGGATGACCTTCTTATAGAATGCTAGTAATGGTATACTCCTTATTATCTACAGACGCTACCAACTCTTGAATCCCATTAGCAAGTGTTCTAACAGTTGCAGTCTGCCAGAACTGTTTGACTAGGGAATCATAGATAGTGGGATTATGAGTTAAGGCATACATGAGTGAAGTACCTTTAAGAAAATCGACTATCTCAGTGAAACCAACACTTTCAGTAGGTTTCTTTAGAAAAGCAACCATGTTTGCATATCCGATATCTCAAATTGGCCATCTTTAGTTCTTGATGAACAGAAGTTGTGAGTAATTAAACTTGAGTGCTGGGTTTGGTTCACTTGAGTAATTAAGTGCTGGTAGAGAGAGGCAATTGAACTTAGACAGATGATAAACAAGGTTTCTGATTTGACCGACTGAAAAAGTAGTATCTTTATAGTGAATAAAGATATTTATTGAATTAAATTGTTAATTAATCCAATTAAAGAAACCTATACACGCGAAGTAAATGCCGTAAAAATATCTAGACGGTAATATTTAAAAAAGGAAAGTTAATTTTCCCTCACCAGCATCAATGGTCATCTACCAGTATTAATATTAGTCTACCAGAATTAACTTTTAGTCTACCAGTATTAATATGACATATCAGTATTAACTTTTGTCCTACAAGAATTAACTTTTACTACCATAATTAACTTTGTTAGGCTACCAGTATAAATAATTGACATATCAGATTAAAACTTTTTCTCTAGTACTAATCACTTACAAAGACCAGATAGGAAAAAGGCCAAACCAGCACAGTCTTCCAACCATCCCTCAAATCATTTGCTTTCCCTTGAAAAGTTAGTCCAAAAACAAGAAAAATAACGCAATGACCTTTCTAAGGCAGTATTAACCAAACTAACAATCCTAACTACCAGGATTAATACCTTAGCAGTATTAATTCTAACTACAAGAACTAACTACAAGTACAAACTTTACAGTTGAACCTTCCCTCACATGTAGCTACAAATTTAACATCCCAATGCTAACCACCAAAAAATTAAATCTTGTGACATCAAATCCTTTGGTGAGAAGGTCTGCAACATTAGCATCAGTGTGAATCTTGATAACATCTATCAATCTTTTCTCATAGCAATCCCTTATGAAGTGATGTCGAATCTCAACCTTAGCCTTCTGCTTAGCATAGTACTTCTTTTTCTGATTAATCATTTCCACCATCCTTTTTGCAAAATCATCATCAGTCACACTTTCTTCTTGAAGACTCTTGATTAATTCTGCATTTGCTTCAAGTTTTGCTTTAATGGTGTCCTAATCCTCTTCTATATAGCACTGAGCAGCTTCTTGAATTTCAGCTTTTCTTTTCTTTTGTTGTTTAGATAACTCTTGCTCCTCTGAAATTCTTTTAGCCAACAAAGCATCAAAATGAACTTGTCTTGCAGCTTCTTCATCCTGTAAAGCTTTCAACCTTATAGCTTCTGCAAAACCAACTTTTTCTTGTTAAATTTGTACTTTTGGTAGCTTGAGTCTCTTCTGTAGTCATTGGTGCTTTTCCTTTTCTTTGACTTTTAACTGGAGAAGGGATTACAACATTCACAGTCTGGACTACACTAGGAGTACTAACTGGTGCACTACCAGTATTAACTTCTATACTATCAGGATTAAAATCTTCACTACCAGTATTAACTTCTGCTTCAGCATCCAAACCAGTACTAATGTCCATACCCTTATCAGTTGACCTGACTCTCCTCTTGTATGTACTAACAGTTTGAGAAGCCACTTGTGACAAAGTTTTAGCAGCTTCCAAGATTGCAGGGCTGATCTCTTCTTCTTGTGCCTCCCCTGAAGCACTATCCTTTGTAGGAGTAACAAAATCTGCTTATTTCATAGAATCTCTAACCAAAGAAAGTAGAGGATCATCATCTATATCTTGAATTTTCCTCCCTTGATTCTCTGTTTCTTCATACTCTGAGTCAGACACAACCACTATCTTTGTCTTTCTTTTCAAAGCTACTTCCAGAGACTTCACCCTTTCAACTAGAGTGAGAATTGCTTTCTCATATATATTCTTTGTTTGATGCAGTTCTTTCTCTAAAAGAAATTTAGTATTACTCTCTATGTTATGAACCATGCCATCAAAATCAACTTTGAAAAATTATAAACCCTATTACTAGATAGACAGATTAATGCAGTAGCAATAGGACTACCAAATTGATCCCATCCACCAAACTTAGGGCTTAGGCAGTGTAGAATGGTGTGAATTAAAAATTTCCATTGGGGTGTAAAATTCTTTTTCTAAAAAGTTAGTTTGCCCTCAGAAACATACCCCAATGTTGCCAACCCATCATAAATTTCAGCATTAGGTAAATTACTAATACCTGCTGCATCTGCCAATTGAAGTTTACTTCCGACAGATGCCTCAGTAATAGTATATTCCTTATAATCTTGGTGACCAGCTTAGGTACAAGGACCATCAATTCCTTTAGTTGCAAGTTGTCCTCAGCACTTCCTGAAGTGTGTCCTTCATGGAGAGGTGCTTTATAGGACCTGAGTGGAGACTTATGTATGTTACCACTGTCTAACCCTGCATCTAAGCCAGAGGTTGTAGTGGTAGCTCCCTCAGTACCAACCCTCACACCTATGGTGGTTGCCTCATCTGCTACATGGGTGAAAGTAGGACCCTGAGACTAAGGAATCTCAGTATCCTGTCTGTCAAGTTGCCTAGGTGGTGATGGTTGTGGAAGTGGTTCATTGGTAGATGGAATTGTTGGTTGAGATGTGGATGAGACTGGATCAGTAGGTGTGTGTTGGGGTTCAGCTGGGATTGCTGAGCCTTCACCTTGATCCTCAGCTGCACCTGCCAACATTGCAGGCAGCAATGGTACATAATCCCCTGCATATCCCCTTTTCATATTTGCAAAAAGCTTTTTAGTCAAAGTTGGGGCTAAATACTTTCCATTATTTTCAGTAGTGATACCCAAAATCATTTGCAAAAATCTTGGATACATAGAATTAACTTTTTGGTCTACCAGTATTAATATGATACACCAGTAGTAACTTTCGTCTACTAGTATTAATAATGACATACCAGTATTAACCTTTGTTTTACCAGAATTAAGCACTTACAACCCAGATATGAGAAGAAATTACTGGCACAGTTCCTCCATTCTCAAATCCATGCTGTTAATGTAAACCTCCCCTCAAATGTAGCTATAGGTTTAACATCCCAATGCTAACCACCAGGAAGTTAAATCTTGTGACGTCAAATCCTTTGGTGAGAAGGTCTACAACATTATTGTCAGTATGAATCTTGACAACATCTATTAATCTTTTCTCATAGCAATCCCTTATGACATGATTCTTGACTATACATATGGTACTTTCATTATCAATATGGATTTTGGTGTTCATGAAATTAAAGCCATAATCTATAGTACCTACCCATAACAGTTAGTAGCAGCAACATATTTATGCTCTCAGTTGTCAGAATTAGCCAATATCGTAGGCTTTTTACATTGCCAAGATATCAATCTTCTACCAAGAAATTGACATCCACCTGTTGTTGATTTTCTATCAAGACTGGCTCCTCCATAGTCACTGTCTGAGAAAGCTTTTAGTTTAAAAGGTGAATCCCTATGATACCATAACCCAAGTTTGAGTTGATGTTTGAGGTACCTAAAAATTCTTTTTACTGCATTTAAGTGTGAAGCTTTTGGAGTGACTTGAAACCTAGCACAGGCACAGACAGCAAACATGATGTCTGGCCTTGATGCAGTCAAATACATCAGGGAACCAATCATAGACCTATAGATATGCACATCTACATCTACACCATCTTCATCTTTGACTAGGGGCTTATTAGACTCAATAGGAGTAGTAGCTGTTTTGATGAAACAAAAATCAAACTTCTTAAGGATGTCAGCTACATACTTGTCTTGACTAATAAAGATTCCTTCAGGTTGTTGTTTCACCTGTAGTTCTAAAAAGAATGTGAGCTCACCCATGGAGCTTATCTGGAATCTTTTGTGCATGCAATCTTCAAACTCAGTACACATAGACTGTGTTGTAGAACCAAAAATGATGTCATCCACATACACTTGGACTAAAATAATGTCACTCTTGTTTTTCTTGATAAACAATGTTTTGTCTATGATACCTCTCTTGAAACCATTTTCCAGTAGGAAAGAAGAAAGTGTCTCATACCAAGCTCTAGGTTCATGATGTAGACCATAAAGAGCTTTGATCACCTTATAGACTTTGTTTGGAAAAGCAGGATCAACAAAGCCTAGAGGTTGTTGAACATAAAGCCTGGAGGTTGATGAACATATACCTCCTCTTCAATAGTGCCATAAAGAAATGCACTCTTAACATCTATTTGGTAGACAAGAAATCCCATGAATGATGCAAAAGCTAAAAACAACCTGATTGCCTCAATCCTGGCAACAGGTGCAAAAACTTCATCATAGTCTATACCTTCCTCCTGTCTAAACCCTTGTGCTACAAGCCTTGCTTTGTTTTTCACAACAATACTCCTCTCATCCCTCTTATTCCTGAAGACCCACTTTGTGCCAATTGCCTTTTTCCCAAATGGCAAATCAACAAGTATCCAAACCTTTTGTAATTTGAACTGGAGCAATTCCTCTTGCATTGCTTTAACCCAACTTTCATCCTCTAAAGCTTGTGATATCGTCTTGGGTTCTTCTTGGGAGAGAAAACATGCTAACAGACAGTTCTGATGGTCTTTATGATTTGTTCTGTTCTTATTATAGATGTAGCTTACCAAAGCTTGTTGTACTGAAGAAGCCTTTTGGATCTTTCCTCTTGTTTGAACTGCTGATTTAGGATCTCCTAGAATTTGACCTTTAGGGTGATCTTTATGAACTCTGAGTGTGGGAATAGAACTGACATCAATGGTGTTATCCATATTGTTGAAATCAGCCTCTGCACTCACATCTTCATCATCATAGGCTCCACTGAATATATGCCATCATTTGGAAATACATTAGAATTATCTTCTAACTCAGGCATATTAGGATCAATAGGTAAATCAGTATTAGGTAGAGTAGATGCATCAATAGGTATTTGTCCTCCAAGATAGACAAATGATGATCCACCAGTATTTACACTAGTGGGAGTACTAGCAGCACTAGCATATGGTATGTTAGCAGTACTAACCAATGGTAAATTGGAAGTACTAACAAATGGCCTACCAGTATTAAGTTTGTTAGTACTGGTAGCTTGAGGTGCCCTCTTCTTTTCTTCTTTAAAGGCTTGTCTTGTAGCACCATCTATAGCTTTAGTAGCAATTTCTTGAGCAATCATCCTCTCAAGATCATCTTTCAAGACTTGTTCAGCTTCTGTCAACGTATGTTGTTCTTCTTTTTTAGCAACATCTTCTGAATCCTGTACATCATTGTCTTTAGGAGAATTTTTAGAAGGTTTTTCTTGTGCAGCTTGAACAACATCTTCTACTGAAATCCTTGGCCTATGAGGGTGTAGTGGAAGCAGTATGTATTCCTGAGTAGGTTCTTTATCTTTTTCTGATGAACCTGCAACATAATGTTCTTGTGTACCTGCATCCACATTAACCTGATTTTCTACACTAACAGGGATATAGTTCATTGTATTTGTTAGAAAATCAAGATCAAACATCCAATCAGGACCACTTCCTACCACATTTGGTTGATCTTCAAGGAAATCAATGTGCATGTTCTCTTCTACTCTTTTGGTTCTTTTGTTGTATACTCTAAAAGCCTTACTAGTAGTAGAGTATCCCAACAAATATCCTTCATCTGATTTCCCATCAAATTTGCCCAAGGGATCTAAGGTGTTCAAAATGGTCAAGGGGCACCCAAACGGTCTCATAAAACTAATACTAGGTGGTTTACCTATTAATAGTTCATAAGGTGTCTTATTTTAAGGTTTGGTCACTAATACCCTATTCAGTACATAGCAAGCAGTGTTTACTGCCTCTGCCCAAAATGGGATAGGTAAAAGTGAGTCTGCTAGCATAGTTCTAGCAGCCTCAATTAGGGTCTTATTTTTTCTTTCTGCAACACCATTTTGCTGTGGAGTTCTAGCCACACTAAACTCCCTTTTTATCCCTTTCTTAGCACAGAATTCATTCATAGCATGGTTCTTAAACTATGTCCCATGATCACATATAATGATTTTAACTTTATGGTTCAATTGGTTTTCTAAGCATGTGATAAATTTATAAAGGATCTCATATGTTTCATCCTTAGTAGCTAAGAAAAATACCCAATGATGTTCGCTAAAATACACATCATTTATAACCCGGAAAACACTATTAATTGGACTAAAAATACTAAAATATGCTTTATTATATTGCAAATATGTTTGTTTGGTATTTTTATGTCTTGCAGGTAAAAATGATTAAAAACGGAGCAAAAACGGGTATTTACGGGTTCATCGCGATCAAGAGTGCCTAATATTCAAAATCAAGACAAAGTCGTGATAAGTCCCCGAACATGCCATTGGAAAGAGCACGGAAACTCGAGTTAAACGGTGCTTTCACGTCTTATTGGGCCGGCCTGACTTCATTTATATGGGTCGGACCGACCCATTATTATTATATCTCAAGTTAAACAACATTTGTATATCCAAGTCATCATAAAACGCATCCCAAAGAAAGAGAGGACTCGGCCCAATGTTGAAACAAAATACTAGGCCCTTCCATGAAAGTGATACAAAGCCAAGAGATTTATTTTCATTTGCATCTGAATATGGATTTGGTGACATCAACATCACGTGCCCATGAAATAAATTCAATTGAGCACACGTGCTCCTCCATTATCTAAGGAAATGGACAAATCAAAATCAACCACGTGGATGGGCATTTTGATATCTCAAATTTCATTTCAGTTGCAAAGTTAGAAAGGAATCCTACGGTGAATTTTAATGCGTACGAGGTAAGCTTCTCCAATGTACACGTGGAGCTCGATGAACGGTTGATCAAAGCCTGGGTCATTCTGCAATCTGAGGGAGGTTCGATCGAGACCTATCATTGGATAAAAATAATAAGACGGTT
>BQNB010107976.1:0-23051 GCA_026074375.1 Tanacetum coccineum | reverse complement strand
AATATAGAAAAAAGAAAAAAAAAAATATACGGGATGCCATCTTGCTTATGTTTATGTTTGTGTCAGAAAAAGAGTCAGAAAAGAAAAAGAAAAAGATTGATGTAGAGTTTTATATATCTTATTCCTAGTATGGTCGAGTCATGGCTTAGCGACGCCTTCGCATGTATTCTTGTATATTAATTAACTCACCACCCAAATTCACCCAAATCCACCCCAAAGTCACCCAAATATATCCCATTCGTTTCCGTTTAACTTTCACCCAAACACCACAACCCTTTTGATGAGGTGTAATTTATACACTTTTTCGGGGTCATTTTACCTTTATAATCATGTAAAAATGCTTTATATATGTGCTCAATCATTTCTTTTTGCATTTTTAGCACTTAGAAGACATTTTGAGGAAAACACATGACTTGGGCTTAATTTTGGAAGAAACCGAACAAGATGGAAAATGGGCATGAAGACACAATTAATGATTGAAGATCAGAGAGTGGAGACGTCGTCTGGATTTATTGTGACGCCGTCTGAAGCATTAAGCGACGCCATCTAGTTTGTTGTGGAGCCGTTTGGATCAGCCGTCAAATATGAAGCCCTAGAAACCCTAACGTGGGGACGACATCTGGAGAATATGTGACGCCGTCGCGCCCTAGAGTCTATATATACAAACTCGATTTTTACATTTTAAAGAGATATTATCATAGAGGATTAGGGTTTAGTTCACGGGAGGTCGACTTGTACCAGATTTTGGGAGTATTTTAGGGTTTCCCAACCCTTTTATACCATCCCTAATTGCTTGATTCATAATAGTGAAGTTCTTTTATCCTTTATCTTTCAATATGTCTTATTGTTTGATTGATATTTGTGCTTCATCTATCTTGAACATGCTAGGCTAGATCTTTTAAGTGTTTGCTTATGATTGCATGTGAATTGGTATGTAGATCTTAATTATATTGCTTCTTGTTGATGTGTGTGCATGCTTAGTCTCTAGAACCCTAGTTACTTGAGTGTATCGAAGATGTAGAGCGGCATGATTGTGTAGAAAGGATTCCATAGGTAACAGTCTTCATATTACCTTACCCATATGTGGATGATCCCCTTTAAGTGTTTTAATGCACGTATATCTCTCCAGGGGCCGTGTAATAGTCTTCATACTACCTTGTACATGTGTTGCCCTAGCAAGATACCACGTAGACGGTGTTTTCATGTAATTCGTCATGTTTCTCAGAAATACTTACACATACATCGTAAGTGTTACAAGGCAATAGAGTTAGGAAAAGCATACCAAGGACCCTATTACATGATTAAGTAAACACTACTCCCCTATTTAGTTTAATTAGTTAATTATTAGTATTAATCAAACCACCTTCATACTCTGAGATTTTACTTGATTTTATTAATTATAAAAATATTCTTCTTTCAATCTTCTAGATCTTAGTTATATATAGTTTGGACCTTCACAGTTCTATTCCCCTAGAGAACAATAACAACCCCCGTGTCTTGCCTATACTACACTACACGGTTAGGTGCACTGCCTAGGGAGTTGTAAAACTAAAGTGAGATTTACAACCTCATCAAAGTTTTTGGCGTCGCTGCCGGGCAATAGCGTAGGTTCCGAATTTTATTTAGCTTAGATCTACTCACTTGAATCCTTTCGAGTGAGATTTTTATTTCTGTATTATTAGCTTTCTTGTCGTCTATCTTTTCTTTGTGTTTTACCCGTTCGCCCTAAGCCACCATTATGACACGTAGCACCGCTAGAAGGCTCCTTGAACCCCTCGATGAACCGGAAAGAGAAATACATCGACGCAGGAAGGCCGCGTAATGTCATCCACAAAACGAATCCTTAACCATTGCCGGACAAAATCTCTTTGACGATGTTGTATCACCATTCGACACAACTGAACCAAACACCGCACTAGTTCCCAAGAACCTGCACAAACATTCTCGTCCCAACCCATCTGAATTCCAAAATCTGATTGTTTTTCTGACGTCTGTGAATTTCATGGCCTCGAAACTGAAAACCTTTTTGACCACATCAAGCTTTTCCTAAGCATCGTAGACAACATACGAGCAGATAGAGCTACTAGAGATGCGTCTAGGTTACGTTTCTTCCATTTCACTCTGAAGGGAGAAGCAAAGAAATGGCTAGACAGGATGCCTCCTGCCTATGCTACCACGTGGGAGCAACTAGCCTCCTACTCTCTAATTAAATTTTTTCCGCCAAAACGCACAACACTCTTTTGAGACAAGATCCTTCGATTCCGTCAAGCTAATGGCGAATCCATCGGGGACGCCTGGATACGCTTTCAAGGTCTACTCCGTCAAGCCCCTCACCATGGGATTAAGAAATGGCTTTTAGTGCAGTTGTTTTACGACAACATGATCTCCAAGGATAAGGAGAAATTAGACCAATTTACCCAATTCCGATTTAGCTCACTCTATGAAGACTAAGGATGGGATCGCATTGAGGAACTTGTTCGATATCAAGATGATTCATGGGACGACCTATTATCTCACACAACGCCTCACTTATTTCTGAGGTAACAAAACCTACTCTTGATGACCGCCTTGAAAAATCCCATCAGCGGCTTTCTTTCCTCACAACATCTACCCAAAGAAAAACCTTAAAAAACCCATATCGCATCTGCGATATCTGTGGCGGGACTCATGAAGCTGACGAGTGTGACCAAAACATACTACTTGAGCAGGCATGTCTATCTAGCGAGGAAATTTATGACGACCCGTCTCACTTAAAATTTTATTAAAATAATGACATCCCTTCATGGGGAAACTTGGTAAAAAAAGAGAAGAGAAGAAGGTCTTGACTGGGTCATTAGGAGCAAATTTAAAGACGATATGGCCAATTTTATGATGGAAAAGAAACATCATCTAAAAGGGTTAACAGAAATGCTGCATCAGCAACAAACCAGCATGCACGAACAAGTTTCCCAAATTCTCTCCACCCTCAAGAGTGAAGCTCCTGCCAACAAGCCAACCCTCACCATCACAACTCGATCTGGGGTCACCACACAAGATCCACCCTTCCCAACTACTCAATACTCCTCTGCAACACGCGAACCATCTAATAATAAAGAGCCTGGGAACGATGAAACACCCATCAGTCCGAAAGAGGAAGTCCTGAGTTCCCGACTTTGTACCAACCTTCCAAATCCTCAGACATTCCTTTCCCACCCCGACTAAAAAAACAGAAAAGGAAGGATGAGGACGAGATCCATATCAACCTATCTTTCCTAGAGGCCATGATCCACATGCCTAAAGGAGCCAAGGTTCTTAAGGATCTTTTGTCACACAAAGAGAAGCTTGAAAAAGCAGCATCATCGGTAAAGCTTAGCGAGGAATGCTCGGCTATTATCCAAAGAAGCTTGCCCCAGAAAGAGGGAGATCCAGGAAGCTTCACGTTACCATGTCTTATCGGACCTTTGGCTGTAAAAAATGCCATGTCTGATCTCGGGGCAAGTATCAACCTTATGTCACACTCACTCTTCCAGAAATAAGGGATCTTTGAGCTCAAACCAACCAGGATGAGTATTCAGTTGGCTGACCGATCCATTAAGTATCACGTCAGTGTTTGTGAGAACCTCTTAGTAAAAATCAATAAGTTCATCTTCCCTGTTGATTTTGTGGTCCTGGAAATGGATGAAGATGAGTTAGTTCCCATCATCTTAGGGCGACCCTTTTTGGGAACTGCACGCGCTATAATTGACGTACACAAAGGAAGGTTAAGTCTCCGAGTTGGCAAGGAGACTGTCACGTTTAACATCAGAAAGTCAATGAAGACCGCACACTCTCATAATGATTATCTGTATTGCGCTGATCACACCGTCAAATTTGTTAAGGAACAATGGATGGATATCATCCATATCGATGGGAAATGGGCAGAACCCGATCAGGACTGTAGCCCTGAAGAGGCCCAGACAGTTTCCTTCTATCCCAGGCACGAGCAGGTCAAACCTCTCGAATGGAGGGCGCCCGAGAATCGCCTAAAACCTTCAATAAAAGAACCGCCAAAACTGGAGCTAAAGGAACTCCCCGAACATCTCGAATATGCATTTCTGCAAGGGGAAGACCAACTCCCCGTTGTCATCTCATCTGCTTTGTCTAAAAACAAAAACGCTAAACTCCTTGATGTATTGAGAAACCACAAAGGAGCAATTGCTTGGAGTATTGCTGATATTAAGGGTATCGATTCATCCTTCTACACCCATAAGATTCTAATGGAAGACGAATACAAGCCCACCATCCAGCCCCAATGAAGGGTAAACCCAAATATAAAGGAGGTGGTAAAAAAAGAGGTCATCAAGCTTCTCGATGCTGGATTAATCTACCTTATCTCTGATAGTCCTTGGGTCAGCCTAGTCCAAGTCGTTCCAAAGAAGGGAGGGATGACTGTTGTAAAGAATGAAAAGAACGAGCTCATACCTCAACGTACTGTCACCGGATGGCGCGTTTGTATCGATTACAAGAAACTGAACAATTCAACTCGGAAGGATCATTTCCCATTATCATTCATCGATCAAATACTTGAACGGTTAGTCGGACATGAGTATTATTGTTTCCTGGATGGGTTTTTAGGGTATTTTCAAATTCTTATAGCACCCGAGGATCAAGAAAATACTACGTTCACATGTCCTTATGGAACATTTGCATATAAACGCATGCCCTTTGGACTTTGCAATGCTCCAGCCACCTTCTAACGATGCATGATGGCTATATTCCATGAACTAATAGAAGACAACATGGAAGTATTCATGGATGATTTCTCGGTGTTCGGGAGCTCTTTCGATCACTACCTCGCTAACTTAGAAAAAAAAATGCTCAAACGGTGTGAAGAGACAAACCTCGTGCTGAATTGGGAAACATGCCATTTTATAGTAAAAGAAGGAATCATCCTCGGCCACAAGATCTCGGGGTCAGGAATCAAGGTCGATAAGGCAAATATCGACTCCATATCAAAACTACCCCACCCTACAAGCGTCAAGGCTATTCGTAGCTTTTTAGGGCACACATGTTTCTATCGAAGGTTCATAAAGGACTTTTCACATATAGCGCGACCTCTCACCCAACTCCTTGTGAAGGACGCCCCTTTTATTTTTTCCGAGGAATGCGTCCAGGCCTTCAAAAAACTTAAGCAAGAACTTACTCAGGCGCCTATCATGATCAAACCAGACTGGTCGCTACCTTTCAAAATTATGTGTGATGCTAGCGATTATGCAGTAGGGGCAGTATTAGGACAAAGAAGGGATAAGCATTTTCATAAAATTCATTATGCTAGCAAAACCATGAATGAGGCACAATAAAATTACACGACAACAGAAAAAGAACTCCTCGCAGTTGTGTTCGCATTCGATAAGTTTCGACAATACCTAGTATTGTCTAAGACGATCGTGTTTACGGACCACTCCGCCCTACGATATCTCTTCACCAAGCAAGATGCAAAACCAAGACTTATTCGATGGATACTCTTACTCCAAGAGTTTGATATCGAAATCCGGGATAAGAAAGGGGCCGAAAACCTCGCAGCTGATCATCTATCCCGGCTTGAGAATCTGGAGCTTGAAAAACTCACCAAAGCCGAAATTAGGGACATGTTTCCTGAAGAAAGACTCATGTCAATCACCAACCAAGGTAACGAGCCTTGGTACGCCGACTATGCTAACTACTTGGCAAGTCGGGTGCTACCCTTTTGATCCACCCACCAAGAAAAGCAAAAGTTCTTTAGTGACCTTCAGCACTACTTCTGGGATGAACCATTCTTATTCAAACAATGTGCTGATCAAATCATTTGTCGGTGCGTTGCCAGAAAAGAGGCATCTCAAATACTCCGACAGTATCACAGCGGTCCATCTGGTAGGCATCATGGGATTGCCACAACTGCAAGGAAAGTGCATGAAGCTGGGTTTTACTGGCCTAATATCTTTCGCGATGCAAGAAGGTTAGTACACTCATGCGATGCATGTCAAAGAGCTGGCAACATTTCTGCAAGAAATGAGACACCTCAAAAATACATCCAGGTTTGCGAAATATTTGACGTTTAAGGCATTGACTTCATGGGGCCGTTCCCTTCGTCAAACGGAAACAAATACATATTGGTGGCAATTGACTACGTATCCAAGTGGGTGGAGGCCCAAGCTCTCCCCACTAGTGATGCTAGAAACGTAGTCAAATTTCTTAAAAGATTATTCGCCCATTTTGGCATGCCTAAGGCTTTGATAAGTGATAGAGGAACCCACTTTTGCAACTACCAGATGGAACGTGCAATGAAGAAGGACGGGGTAGTACATAGGTTCTCAACCGCATACCACCCACAAACAAACGGCCAAGTCGAAAACACTAACCGGGCAATCAAACGAATTCTTGAAAAGACCATCGAAAATAATCGGAAGGATTTGTCAAATAAGCTTGACGATGCTCTTTGTGCCTTTCGAACGGATTTTAAGACACCCCTTGGGACAACGCCTTTCAGGTTAATATATGGGAAGGTCTGCCATCTTCCAGTCGAACTCGAACATAAGGCCTATTGCGCACTCAAAACATGTAATATGGACCTAGTAAAAGCAGGAGATAACAGATTCCTCTAAATAAACGAGTTAGACGAATTAAGGCTCGACGCCTATGAGTCATCCATTTCATACAAGGAAAGAACGAAAAGATGGCACGATAAGAGGATTGACCCACCTGTGGAATATGAAAAAGGGGACAAGGTACTCCTCTTCAATTCTCGTTTAAGGCATTTTCCTGGAAAATTAAAATCAAGATGGTACGGTCTATTCACCTTAAGTAAGACAATGAAAAATGGGGCCATTGAGTTATGTGATAAGGAAGGAAATGAGTTCATCGTAAATACACAACGTATAAAACCATATCAAGCAGATGCAGAAGATTTCAATAGGGAAGATGATATCATTTTGGAAAACCAAGGAGGAGTCACGTAAGGAATAGGACTCCGAGTCTAGCTAAAAGACTCTCTAATAAGCAAAAGCGCTTATTGGGAGGCAACCCAATCTTTTTAATTTTCGCATTTTAGGTGTGTCGTGTGTTTTAATTCTTTATTATTTGTTATTATTGTTTGAAAATATTTTGTAATCATGCTTTGCTTTATTTTTAACCTCGTCTTAATCTCATTCAAAGGAATTTTGCAAAAAAAAAATAATAAGCGTAGGAGAAATATCCGGTTTTTAGGAACCAGTTGTTCAAACAAGTTAAATAAATAATTTAGATTAATTCGCGTCTTGTGTGTTCGAATCATATGATTGTGTTAATAGATTTTGTGGTGTTTGTAGTAAACTTTTGCAGGAAATACTAAGTGGACTTGCATGTAGAAATTTTTCAAGAAAGAATTTTTTTTCTCTACAGAATGTGGAGACGGTGTCAGGATTATCCTCACGGCGTCCCCAGCCCAACTACAGGAAAATTTGATTTTTAACTTTAAATTTTTTTGTATAATTTTCGTAATTTGTACATTGCTTAAAAACCTGCAGGAAACTACGAATGCATTCAACACATTCATTCTATCCTTTTAATTTATTTGTCATAGAGTCAAAAACGTAAAAACATATAGTTGTATATTTATCATTCCGCCAATTTTTTGCTAGGTATGTTTGCATCTTGTCTTTGATTTTTAGGATATATTTGATAAGAAGAAGCTCGGAAGTTCTTAGGAGATTCATGTGAACAATTCTTGGATGACGATTTAGCCGGTTTATAATTTGTTTCTTCTACATCTTTGAGCAAAACCAGGGGAGTACTAGTATCTTTCGCTCTCTTTTTTCCCCTTTATTCGTTTACGGGTACTTTGTAGAACATTGGGGACAATGTTCCTAATAAGTATAAGGGGTAAATAAAAGCTTTAGAAACTATTCCACCATTTGTCTTTTGCTTTGTCTTTAAAATGATGAGTAATATATCGAAACATAGCGTAAAAGGTAATTTTGACCCAAATTTAAAATTTTTTGTGGCACATACCGGTGAAACTTAGTTCTAGAGCGTCTCATTGGATAGGGAATTATACAACTAGCACAAAAACCCTTCCACTCAAATGAAATTCCACCCCTAAATTGTGAGGTTCGCTCCTAGATCTTTAGGAATTTGGGTATCCATCTATGATGCCCAAGATAGTTTATACCTTTAGCTTGCTCGAGTTAAGGTTCGAATGCAGTCATATGTGTCTATTTCGTCGTTACGGATGTGTACGTGTGGTCTTTGTCGCCTTTTCTAGAACATTGGTATCGGTAATAAATTATATGAGAGTATACCGGTAGTGTATATAATTCTAGAACTTGCTTTAGTGATGCATCCCGAGACTGCGTAGTGAATATTATGAATTGCTAAATGATAAGAGGCACTAGGATTAACCCATGTTTAAAACCTGTAATTGTTACTATGATCACCTCGACTATATAACTATCCACACACCCGTGCTTCGCACTTATTTTTAGTTCAAGACTCCCCTAGTGAAACCCTCCGAGCCTATCTTTTTATGGTTTTCATAATTTTTTGGTGGATTCCGAACTGTTAATGAAGAGCATTGATAAACCCTTAAACCAATTGTTACACCTAAAACCTTAGCCTACCTTGTATGTACTCACTTTTGGTACATCGTTGTTTTAACCCAAGTCAATTATTTGAGTACACGGTTGCTAAGTCCTTATATTTGTATATACTGTTTTAGGACGATTGGGATTCATGGTAGTATTTATTTCACGGAAGAATGGGGAAGAAAAGTTAAGTCAATACCCCCATATGTTTGTCAAATAGTCTCCATGTTATGTTGATCAAACTCAATTCGGGTCATAGATTAGTTTATTTATCGAGTATGTAAAAGTTCAAGTGTAGAGGTGTATCTATAAACCCCCATGATGTATTATATGTCTAAGCAATGGCAGGGCAAAAGTGTACGAAAAAAATAGAAAAAAAGAAAAAAAGAGAGAAAAAGAAAGAAAAAAATTGAATTTTTTTATAAAAAAGTAAAAAAAAAATGTACGGGCTGCCATTTGCTTAGTTTATGTTTATGTTCACCTTAGAGTCAAGAAAAAAATAAAGAGTTTGATGTATAGTTTTGTAGAGTTTGTACATCTTGTCCGAGTGGTAGAGTCTTTGGCTTAGCAACCAAACCAACGTAACCAAACCAACGTGTATTCTTATAGATAATTAACTCACAACTTCACCTAAAATTCACCCAAAAGTCACTCCCCAAATATTTCCCATCCGTTTCTGTTTCCATGTTATCATATTACACCTACACCCCACAACCCTTTAAAGACCTCTTTGATAGTAACTATTAGTACTTACGCTAGCGGTGGAGGTTTGATCCTTTATCAAGCCTATGACAATTTGTATGCTACGACAGGTAATGAGTGTTATATTTTCCATTTCCATGTTGTCATAATTTATTATACACTAAGAGAGAGAGAATATCCAAACACTTATTGTGAGGTGCTAGTGTATCTTTTCCGTGCTTCTAGTTACGAGGTCTAATTGGTTGTGCCATAAAAGCCTTTAAAGAGTAAATTGAATGCCCCCGATATTGCTATTGTCTAGGTAGAAAAGCTCATTTGCTTGGGGACAAGCAAATTCTAAGTGTAGGGGTATTTGATGAGGTGTAATTTTATACACTTTTTAGGCTCATTTTACCCTTATAATCATGCAAAAATGCTTTAAATATGTGCTTAATCGTTTCTTTTTGCATTTTTAGCACTTGGAATACATCTGGAGGAAAAACACGTGACTTGGGCTCAATTTTAAAAGAAACCGGACAAGATGGCAAATGGGCATGAAGATACAATTAATGATTGAAGATTAGAGAGTGGAGACGCCGTCTGGATTTATTGTGACGCCGTCTGAAGCATTAAGCGACGCCATCTGGATTTATTGTGATGCCGTCTGGATCAGCCGTCAAATATGAAGCCCTAGAAACCCTAGCGTGGGGACGGCGTCTGGAGAATATGTGACGCCGTCGTGCCCTGGAGTCTATATATACAAACTCGATTTTTATGTTTTAAAGAGACATTATCATAGAGGATTAGGGTTTAGTTCGTGGGAGGTCAACTTGTATCAAATTTTGGGAGTATTTTAGGATTTCCCAACCCTTCTATACCATCCCTAATTGCTTGATTCATAATAGTGAAGTTCTTTTATCCTTTATCTTTCAATATGTCTTATTGTTTGATTGATATTTGTGCTTCATCTATCTTGAACATGTTAGGCTAGATCTTTTAAGTGTTTGCTTATGATTGTATGTGAATTGGTATGTAGATCTTAATTATATTGCTTCTTGTTATTGTGTGTGCATGCTTAGTCTCTAGAACCCTAGTTACTTGAGTGTATCAAAGATCTAGAGTGACATGATTGTGTAGAAAGGATTCCATAGGTAACAGTCTTCATACTACCTTACCCATATGTGGATGACCCCTTTTAAGTGTTTTAATGCGTGTATATCTCCCTAGGGACCGTGTAATAGTCTTCATACTACCTTGCATGTGTGTTGCCCTAGCAAGATACCACGTAGACGGCATTTTTGTGTAATTCGTCATGTTTCTTGGAAATACTTACACATACATCACAAGTATGACAAGGCAATAGAGTTAGGAAAAACATACCAAGGACCATGCATGATTAAGTAAACACTACTCCCCTATCATACGAATTATCTTATCCTTATTTAGTTTAATTAGTTAATTATTAGATTTAATTAAACCACATTCATACCCTGAGATTTTACTTGCTTTTATTAATTATAAAAATACAAAAATATTCTTCTTTCAATCTTCTAGACTTAGTTATATTTAGTTTGGACCTTCACAGTGCTATTCCCTTAGAGAATGATAACAACCCCCGTGTCATGCCTATACTACACTACAACGGTTAGGTGCACTGCCTAGGGAGTTGTAAAACTGAAGTGGGATTTACAACCTCATCACCTTTAAAGACCTCTTTGATAGTAATTCAGATATGCTTACGCAATAGTGGTGGAGGTTTGATCCTTTATCAAGCTTATGCTATGATAGGTAATGAGTGTTAATTTTCTGTTTCCCATATTGTCATATATCATTATACACCCGAGAGAAAGAGAGAATCCAAACACTTATTGTGAGGTGCTAGTGTATAATTTCCATGCTTTTAATTATGAGGTCTAATTGGTTGTGTCATAAATTATATTTGAAAAGTAAGTTAAATGCCCTAGATATTTTTATTGTTTAGGTAGAAAAGCTCATTTTCTTGAAGACAAGCAAATCCCAAGTGTAGGGTATTTGATAAGGTGTCATTTTATACACTTTTTGGGGTCATTTAACCCCTTAAATCATGCAAATATGCTCAAAATACGTGCTTAATCATTTGTTTTTGTGTTTTTAGTATTTGGGAAGCTTTTGGAGGATGTACACGTGACTTGAACTCAATTTGGGAAAAAACAGGACAAGATTGCAGCTTTACGCGAAGTGGCTTCAAAGAATCGCATACAATGTCTGGAGACGGCGTCGCAATTCCTAGTGACGCCGTCAAAACCTACAAGATACGGCGTCAAGAAAATGGTGGCGGCGTCAGAACGTAACACCCTCAATAAAATCCTAGAAGATTCGGCGAAGCGACGGCGTCAGGATTCTTGCGACGCCGTCGCGATCTATTTCCTATATATAAAAACTCGTTTTTAGGGTTTTAAGTGTGCAACTTTTTGGAGACGAACTATATCGTTAGGGTTCGAGTTGTAGCAGCTTTTAGGTCGTTTTTAGGGTTCTCAAAACCCTTTGTAACCTCCTATTACTCATGTTTTAATCAAGTGAAGTCCTTTATCTTTTATTCATTCAATATGTCTGTGTTGTTTGATTATTATTGTTCTTCGATTCTTCTTAACATGCTAGGCTAGATCCATTAGTATTTACTTATGATTGCATGAAACTTAGTTTGAAGATCCTTTTATTATTGCTTCTTGTGATGGATGTGCGCGTTAGGCTTTAGAAAACTGGCTATAAAATATTACATTAGCATAGACGTCTAGGGAAACGCGATTGTGTAGAAAGGATTCCATCGATAACAGTCTTCATAATACCTTACCAATCTATGGACGATCACCTCTTAAATATTTTAATGCATGTAATGTACTCTTAGGGGCCTTGTAATTGTCTTCATACTACCTTACTTGTGCGTTGCCTTAACGGAATATTACATAGACGGCGGGTTCGTGTAATTCGTTTATGACTTAGGAAATATTTACACAGATCATCATAAGTGTGACAAAGCAATAGGATTAGGAGAAGCAAACTAAAGAGTAATGTATGATTAAGTAAATACGTTTGTTTACCCATCGAGTTTCCACCAAAGTAGTTTAGATTTAATTTAGTTTAATTATTTAAAACCAAAACCACCTCTCAAAACCTAAATTTTACATGCTTTCATAAAATATTAAAATACAAAAATACTCTTCTGTCACACCCCGAGAAATTTCGGTCAATATTTTAAACTTTTCCGATCATTATTTTTTATTTTTATACGTTACGTTTAAATCTGGCAGTTTACCGGGAAGTTAACCCGCGTAAATCTGAAAAACGTCATCGGACGCGTTCCGACTTTGGATTTGGATAAGTTTAGATATTATATGAGTTATTTTATCTTTTCTAAGTGTTTCGTAGTTTACGATCACTCCCGGTATTTATTTTTACGCTTTAACGTTTAAATTGCGTTTTTCGCGTTTTTGACCTAACGGAACCCCGAAAACTCGAAATCTTTTCGTGTAAACTTTAGTTATCGTCCATCTCATATTGTTAAGCCAAAAATTTCATTCATCCCTCCCCCTATACTCAAAACACACGCATACACACACTTAAATAAATCAAGAGCATCTTTTGAATTTTCAAGACAAAACACCATCACATGCATGCATTAAGAAGGGATAGTGACATGCTTGTTTTATCCTCACTACAAGCCAAAGGCTCTTACACTTCACATGTATACCCTTGGACCACTATAGCACTATGGAATTTGAATTAAACATGGAATCATGGCTAGTTGCTTTGCTTGAACCTTCCCCCCTTCCTCCTTGGCTTACATCGGACAAACCACAAGGACCATGAGGTCCTTGGTTCACTCTTTTTGCTAGTCACCCATTCCAAGTTCTAAAAATATCCTAAACCCTAGTTCACCAAAACATTTTCTCTCCCTCTCTCGCTCTCCTTGCCTACGGCACACACTAACACACACACACAATCCATACTTTTGATTTCTACAAAGATTCACACATTCCATACTTCATTTTATCAAGATCCAAGGTTATTCCAAGAAGGTTTTCTTTTGATTTCAAGTATTTTCAAGATCTACAAATTAGGGTTTGGTTATTATTTGGGGTTTTTCAAGATCTATTGATTTTGGGTATAGATCTTGTGTTATTACTTCTTGTTCTTCATTCTTGTAAGTATTTTGAATCTTTCTTTGTGGTTTTTCTCTTCAAGATCTACAAATTAGAGTTTGTTATTAATTGAGATATTATTTCCAAGATCTAGTGATTATGGGTATAGATCTTGTTTTATTGTGCTTCTTGTTCATCGATTCTTGTCAGTATCATGGATCTTTGTTTGAGTGGTTTGCTAATGATCTTCTTATATGTTCAAAGAATCCAAACATCCATTGATAGTGTTTTAATTATTTTTTAAATTTTAATGAGGCAAGATTTTATAAATTAATTGAATGCTACTTATTTCACTAGTTAAATACAATGTCATGGTGAGATGAAGAGTGGATGGAGTGTTGCAACAAGTAGAAATTAAGAATAGGAGAAAATCAAGGTGTATGTTTTGTTGTTTGTAAAGTTATTTGAAAGGAGAAAAGCTAGATTAGGTCATTATAGTGAAGTTTGGTGGGATTTTTGGTTGCGATTTGACAAAAGATGTTGCTGATCTGAAATTGTTTTTTAGGTTTTGGTCGACCTAAAAATGTTTTACATTATGCGAACAAGTAGTTATTAGAATAAAGCTTGTTTCGAATAGAATTGTTGTTCTATATCGCACATAAAATCGACATTAAAACGTGCTAAGTATATAGTCAAATAAAACTTGAAATACTTTTTTGCAAAACCAAGTGAATCAGTTTGCTGATGTTATAATAGAAAAATGGATTTCGGGACCACTTTTGACATTTTTGTCCATTCCAAAACCTAGCAACGTATAGTAACACATACCTATTGATTAGAATCATTTAAAGAAGTCGTTAACATATTTTAGGAAAAGCGAGAAAGTTACTAAAAATAGTAAGTTTGGTAAAAATTTTGCGAAACGGATATAGAAGTTAAGTGATTAAGGCTAGTAAGTGCGTTTTGAAAATATGAAAACTTAATAAATATAGGGGACGGTATTAACGTTTTGAAACTAAAAACTTTCCTAAAATAGAAACTTTCTAAAAATAGTAATTTTTGGTTTTAAACTCCAAACTTACAAAAACTATATATTTTATTTCGCATGATTTGACTAACAAACTAAAGCACACACACATGGATGTATTTTGGTGATGAACATATTGTGCATTTCTTGGCATACTTTCCGTGTTTCTAAGACGCGCTATTATTCTAGGTCGCGGCTAGATTTCTATATCATCTTTTTCTTGCATGAATTATCATTTGCTCATCTTGCTAAGGTGAGTTCATAGCCTCATGTTTTACTACTTTTACTTTACTATTTTGGGGTGAGAAACATTGCTTGTTTTCAAACTATGGACACAGTTACTTTACGTTTCCTTTTCCTAGATTACGTGTTGCCTAAGTAGCGAATAGACCACTAATGCCTGAATTTATCAAGAACCGTCCAAATGCATAACCGAACCGTTACTGGTTTAAGTTGAGCGCGAATGTTGTAAATAGATCTATTTGGGAGTAATTATTCCTATCCGGGTAAGTAGCGCTTACTAGATTCGGAATGTCAATAGGTGATCTTGGTCAGATACCTTTAGGGCGTGGAATACTATTTTGCATATAAAATGCTTTCCTTTATAAAATTGACTTCGGTGACATGAGCTTAGTGCAACTGTAAATACATGTTTTTTTTGTGATTTGTAATCATTAAACTGCTGTCACGTGCGTACTGTGAACTTGGGTCCCAACTTTAAAGCTAAATTCAAACTATGAATTCAGCTCAACTTTATGTAGACAGTTTTAGCATGTTTTTTTCAGGTGTCATAAACTATGGACGTCTTTGCTTGCTTGTTGGTGTGCCTTGCATTTGACTGATTTTCAAGAATTAATATTTATCTATTTAAATCATCGTTGTCAAACTTTAAAACCTTTATTCCTTCCGCCAAATTATTGTTGGGCCTATGTAAAACGTTATAACTAAATTAATCAATCAACGATGTTGGATTTTTAAAACCGTACCCTTAGAGGTCGATCTTTGTTATTTTGAGTGATGTAGTATTATAAACTACACTCCCTCGGACACGTGTTATCCGTCAAGGCCCCCATTTGGGGTGTGACAGATTGTTATCAAGAGCCAAGGTATAGAGAACAAGGTAGTATATCTAGGTCTGGTCTATAACCAGTATGTGATCCTACGTGTTTACTTGCTTACGTATATAATTACTATCGATAAGTAAACGAGTATTAAGTATAATACATTTCCATAATTATATTACGTTTATTTTGCCTTACGTAGATTTTCTTGTTGGTTTTATATAAAAGTTATTTATATAAATAATAGATCTTTCCCCCAGGACATTGTGAGTTGCACAATGGTCTCTAAACGTTTCTCAAGACATCATGAGTTATACGTGTATCCTTTCACAATTATCAGGACAGTTTTACGACTCTTATTATTCGTCACTATTTATTTTGGTCCGATACGCGTATACTTTTAATTTTACTTTTAAGATAAATCGCGTAGACTAGAAATAATCATTCAACGTAAACGGTCACCAAATAAATTAATGTTATACGTCAAACAGTTAATATATATAATTAAGAAGATAGATTATTAAATATTGCGTAATTTTAATTATATCGGATCACGAAACGGGGGGCTTACGTTTCGCAATAAAATACATTTAGACACACCCCGGAAATACCTAGACTCAAACCAATACCCATTTTTTAAACCTAAACACAAATTTAATCAATCTTGTGTTATTAAGCATTATGGTGCCGAATGTAGTATAAACAACAACCTTAAACAAATGGATACTTACACATTTGACAAATTACCTCTTAATTAAACCTTGTACTTGTATAATGCTAGCAAGATCTCAAAAACTTCCCTTTTCCTTTGATTCTACACGTCCCATACACAAAGTCACCTAGAAAATCCTTAAAAATCTTATACAAAGTACTTGTACAACAAGAGATTAATTAAAGACTAAGAACTAAATGTCTCCACTATAAATTCTATTTACAAATGGGTAATAACCAATTTGAGCACTTGGATCCTTTGATTCTTACCTTGGATACCCGCGACAAACATATAAGCATACACAAACCTTAAGACTTCTACATCCAAGTAAAACTTGTACCTAATCATGTAATTAACAGAATGTACTAGCAAAGTTATAAGAAATCCATAGGAAACTAACAAAAACCTCAATACCACCGATTAAGGCTCATTTTGTTTATTTTGAGGACCAGAAAAACTAACTATATCTAACCATATATATACCATGTTCACTTGAGATTTAGCACTCTTGAAAACTCACACACACACTAAACTCTCTCAAACAAGTAAAACATTGTCTTTCTCTCTTGTCTCGGGTGATAAGACGCAACCAAACAGCTTCATATATTTTCCTTCGAACCACAAAAAACACTAGGGCTTTCATACAAGGTCATAAGACAGAACACGAGCCAAGGTTGTGGAATTTGTAATGAGCTTGTGAAGCTAGAATGGTTAAATCGATCTTTAGTAAAACACATTTGGATTGCCATAACTACTCCGCGAACACCGAACCATCAACTGAGACCTCTTATGTAAGACACGTTCAGCTTATACACATCGTATTATAATTTTTACTTATTCCTAGTCGAGTAGGTCCACGTTAAATATGAGAATAACAGTTTCATGGGCGTGAACACGCATGGTTCAACCCATGCGTGGCACACGTACATATATATACATACATTTGACCTTGTGTGGTGCTAGAATACAATAAAAGTATGTAATGAGATTTAATGAGACAAGCAAGAGCTTAAACATGTTCGTTTAGATGCAAATGTTGAACCCCAACTTTTGAACAATACTCTTACAAAACGAATTCACGAAATCTATACGTAAACTTTTCTTGAAATCATAAGGGCGAGGCTTGGGGAGGAGCGTACGACCTTATTTAACGCATGCATGTGATGAACACAACCCTTATATAAGCTAAACAAACTTAGTTTGGCTACTAGAACTATTACCAAAACCATATATATAGCTAGGGAAGGAGTGAATGGACATATTAATGGTGCCATGTTGGGCACAAACGTCCATTACGACATAAAAGGCCCAACAGCCCGATATCGGGGACCCTAGCTTATTATTAAGCTCATTCGAGCTTATTGATGGGCTAATGACTTATTGAACCCATGAATAGAAAGACATGCATGAAAAGAAACCCTTAAAGGGCCTATAAGGCCCACTAGCCCACGTATGAACCAAACATGCCTAACAAGCCAACCTTATGGGCCCACAACTTATTAATAAGCACCCTCGAGCTTATGGAGAGGTCTAGTGTGCTTATTAAACTTATAGGAACCCTAACATAAAAGGTAAACCAAACCGGACCCTTAGCGGGCTTGGTAGCCCATGTCCGTGACCAACGAAAGCCCATAAGCCACAAATAAGCTTAGACAACTTATTTGTGAGCTTATGGCGTTCAGTAAGCTTATTATGAACCTAGAAAAACTAATGGACCTAAATGGATCAAGCCCAAACACTTAAAATACTATTCGGACTCATATCAGGCCTAAAAAGCCTATTAACGAGCTTAACGGCTTATTGAATAAGCTACAAGATAAAACAGCTTAAACAGAATCCCTTTAGTGCTTAATGAGATAAGAAAACGTTTCGAGTAGATAGATTTTCATATATCATACACTAAAATCGAACTTAAAACGACCAAGTTATAGCCAAATAAAACTTGAAACATTTTTTTCGACAAAACTGAATGAATAGTTGCTGATGGGAATAGTAAAGTGGGTTTTCGGACACTTTCAAACATTTTTAGACTTTATAAACACTAGCGAAACATATTGTAACACATATATATTGGTTAGTATCATTTAAGGACGTCGCTAACATATTTAAGGAAAAGCGTTAAGGTTACTAAAAATAGTAAGTTTGGAAAAACTTAGCGAAACAGACATAGAAGTTAAGCGATTAAGGCTAGTTATTGCGTTTTGAAAATATGGAAACTTAATAAATATAGGGGACGCTATTAACATCTTGAAACTAAAAACTTTCCTAAAATAGAAACTTACTAAAAATAGTATTTTTTGGTTAAATGCCAAGACTTAATGAAAACTATATGATTTTATATCGTCATGATTTGATAATCAAACCAAGGCAAACGCACATGGATGTATTTTGGTGATGAACATATTGTGCAATTTTTGACATACTTTCCGTGTTCCTAAGACTCGTTATTATTCTAGGTCGCGGCTAGATTTCTATATCATCTTTCATTTGTGTGATTTATCATTTGCTCATCTTGCTAAGGTGAGTTCATAGCCCTATGTTTTACTACTTTTACTCTACTATTTTGGGGTGAGAAACATTGCTTGCTTTTAAACTATGGACACAGTTACTTTACGTTATGTTTTCCTAATTATGTGTTGCCTAAGTAGTGAATAGACCACTAATGCCCAAATTATCATGAACCGTCAATTGCTTAACCGACTGTACTGGTTAAGTAAGCGTGAATATTGTAAATAGATTTATTAGGAGTAATTATCCCTATCCAGGTAAGTAGCACTTACTAGATTCGGAGGTCCCAAACAAACGGATATATACCATGTCGGATTTTCAATAGGTGATCTTGGTCGGATACCTTTAGGGCGAGGAATACTATTTGGCATATAAAATACTTCCTTTGAGCTTCGGTGTCATGAGCTTAGTGCAAACATAAATGCTTTTTATGTGAAGTTGTATCTGTTATAACTGTCACGTGCGTACTGTGAACTTGTGGTCCACTTTTAATACTAAATTCAAACCTATGAATTCACTCAACTTTATGTTGACAGTTTTAGCATGTTTTTCTCAGGTGCTTAGCTATGGATGTCTTTGCTTGCTTGTTGGTGTTGCCTTGCATTGGACCGATTTTCAAGAATTATTATTATCTATGTTAACATCGTTGTCAAACTTTAAAACCTTTTATTCGCTTCCGCATATTATCGTTGGGCCTATGTAAAACTTTAACTATTTTAATCAATGCAACGATGTTGGATTTTTAAACGTACCCTTAGAGGTCGTTCTTTGTATCTTGTGTGATGTGTATTATGACGTCACGCCCCCGGACACGTGTTTTCCGTCTAGGCCCCGTTTGGGGGTGTGACAGATTGGTATCCAGAGCCAAGGTTATAGAGAACCAGGTAGTATATCTAGGTCTGGTCTATAACCAGTATGTGATCCTACGTGTTTACTTGCTTACGTATATAATTACTATCGATAAGTAAACGAGTATTAAGTATAATACATTTCCATAATTATATTACGTTTATTTTGCCTTACGTAGATTTTCTTGTTGGTTTTATATAAAAGTTATTTATATAAATAATAGATCTTTCCCCCAGGACATTGTGAGTTGCACAATGGTCTCTAAACGTTTCTCAAGACATCATGAGTGATACGATGGTCATTAAAACTTCTTCATAAATTTACAATATACTATTTTACATAACATCGAAACTTGTCACAGTCTTCCGACCCTACGTTATCTTACTGTCCGAACCCGAATGCGAGTTGAGCACCCGTCCCATACTTTTATTTCTCCTACGTCGTCTCATACCGTCATCTAGAAACATGCCGATTAAGTTGAACATGACTTTAACCCGTCACCTCGTAACATTCCACTTTTGGAAACGCGACTTTCAGAACCGGACTTATTTTATTTTTCTTTTATTTATTTTGATTTGAAGAGAATGACGGCAACAAGACAAGGAACGAGTTCCGCAAGGATCAAGTGTATTATAACCCAACGAATTGCTAATGCTATTAAAGCTATTGCTGTTTATGAGGCAAACCCGTGTGGCTCATGATGTACGTTAGAAAGTCAAGGTGGCAAGGAATGCCAACAACAAGATAAACGACAAAAGGTCGTGAGAGCTTACACTGCTAGACCAAATAACAAAATTGGATATGTAGAAAAGCTACCCTTCTACAACGAATGTAAGTTGCGCCTCACTGAACCGTGCATTGTGCAGTGCAATAACTACAAGAGAGTTGGTCATACGAGTAGAGATTGTAGGAAACCCGTTTTAATAATAACTTAGAGGCCGCAGTGGCAAATTAGAAACCTGAAATACCTATTATAAGTGTGGAAAATCAGGACATTACAAGAGTGATTGTCAAAATCCGAACCGTATTTAGAAAGTAAAAGCTCGCGAGAACTCCAAGGTCGTCAAAGATAATGTTGATACTTAAAGAGAGATTTCCTATCATGCCTAGTAGAACCTAAATAGACTTGGACCGTAACCCCTAAGAGTTTTACACTAGTACTTCCCTATAAATTTTATGTATTGAGTGGATGTTTCTAAACCCTCTGTTCATTTTGTGTCATGGCGATTTTATTAGTTACACTTCAATTCTCAAATAATTTATGTAAGATACTCCTCAAATATATTACCGTCTTACAACCCATTTCACTATTATTTTATAAACCGCTTTACTGTTATAGACTAATTGGACGTTATCCTATGAACTATTTTAGTGTCGTTATAAAACTAATTGTATGTTATCCTATGAACTATTTTAGTGTCGTCTTATAAACATAGTAGTTGTCGCGTTATAAACTATTTTACCGCCAGCTTACAAACCGTTTAGCTGATAGCTTCTTGTTTATTTCAACACCTTATAAACCATTTCACTATCATTTATAAACCATTCTAGCGTCACCTCATAAACTATTTTATAGACATTTTATAAACTACTTTACCATCAGTCTGCGAACCATTTTGCTGACAGCGTATTAACCATTTTACTACCATTCTATAAAAGCATTTTGTTACCATCTTATAAACTGTTACGTCGTCACCCTATAAACTATTTTGCTATCATTAATATAAGACGTTCCACTAGCGCCTTCCAAACCATTTTGCTATTATCTTATAAACCATTCCGCTAGTATTTTATATAAACCGTTTTCCTGTCATCCTATAAACCATTTTTGTGGGAATCTTATAAACTACTTCATTAACATAAACTGTTTCACCGTTGTTTTATAAACTGTTCTAGTGCCATCTCATAACTACTTTCACAATCACTTTTCAAACTAACTTGTCTTTATCTTTTAACCCATTTTGTCGTCGTTCATAAACTCTTTTGCCACTATTTTATAAACCATTTCGCTAACACCTTTTAAACTATTTTGATATCATTCTATAAACCGTTTTGTCAATCTCCTATAATTATCCTACTATTACCTTATAGCTTATCTGGCTATCATTTAATGAACTAATTTGTTTCCATCTTATAACCTATTTTGCAGTTATTTATAAACTCTTTTGCTACCCTATTATAAACTACTTTGTAGTCATTTTACAAACCGTTTCATTGTCACCTCATGAATTAATTCGTTATTGTTTTAAAAACTATTTCGCTGTCAAATTATAAACTATGTCGTCGTCATCTTATGAACTACTTCATGTCTTTTACAAACTATTACGTTGTCACTTTATAAATTTTTAGGTTGTCAACTCGTAAACTATTTGATACCATATTATGAACCCCCTTACTGTTACGTTATAAACCGTCAAGTGACTTTCTCGTAAACTATTTTGACATCACCTCTTGAGCTATTTTACGTTACTTTACAAAAATGTTTTGTGTCTCTATATAAACTATCTTGTCTTTGTTTTTACGAACTGTTTCGCTATCTTATAAACCATATTGTATATATCATGTAACTTTGAGAAACATAACACTAGTTTTGAGGAAATGAACATTGCCTCGTTAGTCCTTAATTACACATAGCCTGATCACCTATGTATAATTCAGGAAGGACCATGCTATGCTGGGAGTAGTCACCATAAAATTTTGTCAATTTACCCTTACTTTCCATTTTTATTTTCTTTCTTTTCTTTACATTGTCAACGGGATTATATTAAACTCGTGCTTTATTAATATTTTACGTGCGTATTTGTGAGTCATGTCGATCAAGTGTATTCGTATTCATATTCGTAAGCGTCATAACTAAGCAAATTTTTCTCAAACCTTAGCATATAGAAACACCATACCCTTAGCCAAGAGACCGAATCCTACACCTCGTAGTCACGATAATTATGGATTGTAAGAACTTAGAACGTAACAAACTTATCACTCTAATTGGATTATAACCAAGAGAACTAGGAGATTTTCTTCAATATACTTACCTTTTTGTGAGTTAGAATCATGTAAATTATGAGATTCATGTACCGACAAAACTTTTGATGGACCTGAAGTCAAAGCAAAGGACGTAATTATTGCAAGTGCATGGAACCTAGTTGATAGAAGCCTCACCTCCTGGTATTCACTATTTTATACATACTTTTTACCTTGAAAAACGAACCCAAAAGACCAAAAACATAAAAAAAATTACAGATATATGTTGATTTTGTGTTTGTGTATGTGCATGTACGGATATTAAGAAAATGACAAAAATAAAGACAAAGTCAGACAAAACCGAGCACAGGATCGAAAAGAGCGCGAGAAAACGAGTCCAAGGGTACCCTCGGATATTTTTGGGCCAGCCCGTAACCCATTTTATGGGCCGGGCCAGCCCATTTTTACTTTAAGGCCCAATAAGAATTATATTAAGAGTCATTTTTAGTGTTGTACCAAGAAATGAAAATGAAATGTTAGAAATGAAGATTTATAAGTACATCAAGATCACGTGCTAGA
>BQNB010107975.1:0-21348 GCA_026074375.1 Tanacetum coccineum | reverse complement strand
AATAATTAGGGTAAGGTTTTAATTAGTTTAATTAAACTTTTAAAAAAAATAAAAATTAGGGCTTTTATTTTTAGAAAATTTCTGCACATTTCCTTTAATTAGTGTAATTTTTATAAAATTTTGAGGACTTTATTTTTAAGAGATTTATTATTTTTAATAGTTTTTAATTAGTTTAAATTTTAGAAAAATCATATCTTTTAATCTAAAAAGCTAAAAAAATGTTTTTCTTTTTCCTATAATTTTCTTTTATCCTAATTTAGGTTTAGAATTTTAGTTTACATTTTAGGGATTAAAATTAGTTTACTTGTTTATTTGTCGCGTTTTATTCCCGTATTAGTTTAATTGTCTTTAATTGTCTATTTTAATTATCGCTTTAGACAATCAAATCATCCATTTTCCTATTCAAATCAGAATCCGGACTTAAACAAGGTTTCAATTTCACTAATCGTTGGGGAAACGACCCGGGTAATCATATTTGCCCGGTTTAATATACGTACTATATATCATATTATATATATTTTTAAGAGTGAATTTTATCAAGGGTAACTTGGTAATTTTCTTAATTACTCTTAAAGTTATATTAGTATATATATTCTGGGTATATAAAACTATCAAATCAGCTTTTCCTAAGCTAGCCTATTTAATTTCTAAATATTACTATACTAGCTATCTAACGATATAATGGAAGTGACCGATACTTTTCGTATTCCTAACAATCTCCCCCTAAGGGAGGTCACTCAATTTTACAAAAACATAAACCTAGAATACTATGATTTTTCTTCAGTCTTGTGGCAGATTTGTTTTCATGACTTCATCTTGTGAATATGGCATAGTGATTTTAGATTTAGGCTTGAGCTTGTTCTGATAGGCTTGACTTGTATGTAAACTTGAACTTCTTTGAGATCATCAACCAAGCATAATCTCTTATCATCATTTTGTGATCTTGTCGCCGTCTAGTGCACTTGTGATATTTGGACTAACATGCTCATACTGTTGAAAGCTTGAATAAGACATCTTTCTTGAAATTCTTTATCTATAACACTTCGTCACTTCAAGAAAGATGTTTGGTATCAGAGTGACAAAAACTTCTTTGAAATTATTTAACTTTAATACTTCGTCACTTCAAGAAAGACGTACGTTATCAGAGTAACGGAAACTTCTTTGAAATTATTTGACTTTAATACTTCGTCACTTCAAGAAAGACGTACGGTATCAGAGTAGCGGAAGTCTTGAAACATGTACTTGAGCTTTCATGATGTCTTTACAAGTATGAGTATGTGACATTGAATCTTGACTTGTCTTGATCCAATAGCTACGACCATCGGGATTACCTGCATGAAAGGGTTAGTGATAATCAACAAGTATGGACGAAAGTGGCTTTGTCACTTCGTCAAATAAGGTTGTAATAACCACGGTTCCACGTTAATCAGTATAAATACTATCTGTGATCAGATAGAATTCTAAAGAATCTCCTTGACAGGGTTTTGTAGCTGTACTATCCGTTCTCATTACCGGAGCGTCTCAAAGCAGACAACACGATAAGAGTGAACCGGCAAGTTACTATCTTCCCGATTAAGCCATCAATTCGTGTTCAGCTTTCCTATGTCCAGATACCCTTGTAAGGCTTCCCATAAACAAATAACTTATACGTATATTTTACAAAAATATCTCATACTTATCCCGTAAGTAATCTTGATAAACTATCTTCATCTTAATCCTTTTTCTTGTCTTTATCCTTTCGACAGTAGAAACTCTTCTAGCAGTTATAATCCTTTAGCAATTGTAAGTAGCAGCATTAACTTTTATTCCAGCAGCACTAACTGTGTACAAGCAGTAGTAACTACTTAGAATATTTTCTTCATTCTTCATCAGCAGTACTAAGTTACACTAGCAGTACTAACTTTATGCTAACAGTTGTAACTTTACTCAAGCAGTACTAGCAGTACTAATTACACTAATAGTAGTAACTTTTATACTAGCAGTATTAACTGCTTAGTAGTATATCTTCTAAGTTTCTAAGCAGGCTTAACTTCCATTAGCAGTAGTAATATATACTAGCAGTAGTAACTCTAACCTTAGCAGCAGTTATTTCCAAACAGCATCAAGAAGATTTTAATCCCAACAATCCTCCCCTAAACTTGATATTCTTCTTATAAATCTTAAGTTTCTTCATTAAAAGTCTTCACCATCACCAGGAGGATGCATTCAAATACTTCTAGGGTTCTTGACCTGTTTTGTCATGAGTTTCAAAAGTTGGTAGCACATCTCATTCCAATGGTCAGTTTGAAGCTTCTTGTTGAGCATTTTTATGATTGTTGCAGGTGTGAGTGGATACTTTTTCTCTACTAGCATAAAGATATCCAGATTCTGAAATCTCACAAAATGTACTCCACTTGAAGAAAATAGCTTCCAAATTGTCACATTGTATCCTTGTAGATTTTTCCATACTTCACTTCGGGTTCAAACATTACCTTCAGATAACCCCATAACACTCTTTCATATGCCTCCTCTGGCCTTGGGTCTTATAACAGTAGTTGTAGTTATTGTAGCAGCAGTTGTAACAACCTTAGGTTTAGCTGCTTTGATCTCCATTAGGGTCTGAGCCAGAGTCAACTCATCAACAGTTGTTGTTGTAGTACTGGTAGTAGTAACTTCAGCATTACTAACTACCTTTTCAACTTCAACTTCTTGCTCATAAAAAAATCTTGTATCAAACATTAAATTATCATCATTTCTCTCCTAAGCCTCATTAAGACCTCGATTCTATCGTTGTCGGGTGGTGAAAAGGAAAGGTGAGGTGACAAAGAATACGAAGCAAGCTTACCAAGCACCAAAGACATCCAACTCCTCCATTCGTCCAAGAACAAACAAAAGACAAAGAATCCAATTGAGAGCCTTCTTCGTTGCTAACAAAGCCAAACCTAAATTTGCCTTGGCCCAGCGGAGACTTTGCAAAGAAAAGATTTCATGAAAAAGATGATATCATAGCTCCAAAGTTTATGGAAATTTCCGTAATCTTCTCTTTGAGCTAAGTTTCGTGAATGCTCTCCATTCATATGCCAAGATTTGCTGAGTTCAAAAAGATTGCTTATTAACACAGACAAGTTAATGAATTAACTAAAACACCGTTGAATGAAAATTGTAGTGCAGTTGTCCTAAAAAAGCTTCTGAAAGCTAGGTGACCCCGGTTGATTCTCATTTCCATGTCATTTTTTCGGAGTTCGATATTTACTTAGCCTTGCGATTTAGTGCCTAGTATCAATTCATGCCTTTATCCATTTGGAAAAGCTATCCACTTATCAGGCCTAACTCTAAAAAAAAATGTGTTAGAAAATTAGCGACGTTACAATTTCCAAACCAACGGTGTAGCTGAAAAATGGTTTATGTCATAAGTAGGAAATTTTTACTTTCCCGCCGGACTTTGTTGTTCTTGATTTTATAGCCGGTCCTACGAGTACCGTTAATACTCGGGGACCCTTTCTTTAGGACGGTCATTCTTTAATCGATGTTTACGAAGGAGAGGATTACATAAGGATGATGATCAATCGTTAACCCTTAAATGTCCGGTGATGCATCTGCCTAATTTCATACAAACGATCTCTTATCGTTGAAGAAGGTTGATTCTAATCGATGTCATTGCTGAAATTTATTCACAAGAAGTACTTGGGTATTTTTCGATTCGTGCTTTAAACACATCCTTCTCCGTACTACGATACCCGATTGTTTCCACTCATCTCCGACACTACTCCTTTTGATTGAAAGAGTGATTTTCTACTCTTTGAAGAGCCGATGCTTTCATAAGCTATCGATGGACGAGCAATCTTTCACGGAAATTGATGTTACGTTACTATGATCATGAGGGTGACATTCTCTTCTTGTTGGAACTTCTCAACATTGAAATCCATTACTTCACCATAATCAGGAGATTATTCACCGAAATTCAAAAAAGATCTTACGTTGTTGAACCCAGACTGTCTTCACTCGAAAATATGTACTTCTTATGAACCAAAAAGTTAAACTGCCCGGAAGTCGAAACTTAAAGAGTTACCTTCCGCATCTCGTGTATGCGTTCTTAAGGAAAATAACAAGCTTCCGTCAGATATTTCAAATTGATTTGAGACCAAGATGAAAAGACTCACTCATTAACGTTTTGAAAAACCAAAAAAAACCAGCAATTGCTTGGAACTTTCTGATATCGAGGCATTGCTCTAGAGTTTTGGGCTCTCATAAAATCCTTTTAGAAGATGATTACGAACCTTCAGTCCAACATCAAAGGAGGGTTAACCCTAAAATCCATGACGTCATCAAGAAGGAAGTAGAAAAACTTCTTGACGCGGGATTGATTTATCCAATCTCGGATAGTCCATGGGTTAGTCCGGTCCATTGTGTTCCTAAAAAAGGTGGTATGACCGTTGTCAAGAACGAAGAAAATGAATTGGTGCCTACAAGATTAGTATCGGATGAGAGTTTGCAATCTTCGATTATCGAAAGTTTTAAACGAATGCAATTTGTAAAGTCATTTTTCCGTTACATCATGGACCAAATGTTAGAGTGATTAGCCGGCAACGAATTTTATTGTTTCTTAGATGGTTTTTCAGGGTATTTTCAAATCCTAATTGATCCTAAAGATCAAGAGAAAACTACTTTCACGTGCCCATACGGAACTTTCGCGTACCGTCGTATGCCATTCGGTTTGTGCAATGCACCCGGAACTTTCCAACGTTGTATGATGGCCATTTTTCACGACATGATAGAAAAAACGATGGAGGTTTTTATGGACGATTTTTTCAGTTTTTGAGATTCTTTTTCCTCATGTCTTGCTAATTTAGGACAAAATGGATTAAAAGTGTGAAGACACCAAATTAAGCACTAAATTGGGAAAAGAGCAATTTCTGGTTAAAGAAGGCATTGTTTTAGGACTCAAAAGATCTCTAGAAAGGAATTGAAGTCGAATTATGGCCAAAGGTTGATGTAATTTCTATGCTTCCACCACCCGACAACCATTCAAAGGGAATCGAAGTTTTCCTCGGACATGCTGGATTCTCTATCGAAAGATTTATCAAAGACTTTCCAAAATCTTCAACCATGACCATCTCTTAGAGAAGAACACTCTTTATTTTTTCGGGAAAATTGCATTCTTGTGCCTTTCAAAACATTGAAAAAGAAAGTTAACCGAAGCTCCAATTCTCATTGCTCCGAATTGGGGACCACCTTTTGAAATAAGTTCGATGCAAGTGATTATGCAATTGGTGCGGTTCTAGGACAAAGGATTAAGAAGCATTTTCGACCAATTCATTATGCTAGCAAGACGATGACTGAAGCAGAATCAAACTACACAACAACCAAAAAAGAAATGCTTGCAGTTGTTTACGCGTTTGAGAAGTTTCGATATATCTATCGTTCGGAAAAGAGTGCTAGGGTTTCTGTTAACACAGACCATTCCGCATTGAAAATACCTTTTCAACAAAAAAAGACGCCAAAGCTGCGATTGCTTAGTTGGGTCTTACTTCTTTAGGGATTTGATTTCAAAGGTTATCGATACCAAGGGAGCTGAAAACTAAACAGCCGTCACCTCTCTCGTCTTGCGAATAACCCGTATGAGGAATGTTTTTCGATCCTAAAGATTATTAATGAAACTTTTCTCCCTCTTGAAACATTGAATATGGTGATCTTCTCATGCTGACCAAATATTCCTGTTGGTTTGCGATATAGCAAGCTACACGCGGGGAATTTACTAATCAAAGGAGGAATGTCACCCATCAAAAGAGGAAGTTTTTCAAGGATATACACCATTACTTTGGGGATGATCCTTAGCTTTTCGAACATGTGAGGATCAAATCATCCGTAGTGTTGAATTTTGGCCTTAGAGAAGCTTCTTGAAATCCTCAAAGCTTGTATAAAGGACCCCACCCGGGGGGACCATCACAGTGCCTAACATCACCGCTCGGAAAGTATTGATTACGCCGGTTTCTATTGGCCTACGATTATAAGGATGCCTACGAAATTGATCAAGTCCTCTGTGATGCCTGTCAAGGACAAGGCAAAATCTCTCAACGTGATGAGATGCCTCAAATTGCAATCCAAGTTTGTGAATTTCGATGTTTGGGTTATTGATTTTAAGGGAAATTTTCCGTTCGGCCAGAGGTACAAATATATTTTAGTTGCCGTCGAATATCTATCCAAATGGGTGAAGTAAAGCGCTCCCACCAACGATGCTAGGGTAGGTGTTAAGTTCTTAAATCCCTTTTCTCCGATTCGGTGCTCCGAGAGACAATCATAAGCGATCGTGGTGGGACCCCATTTTTGAACGATCAATTTGATAAGTTTGTCTAATATGGTGTCACCACGTCTTTCGACTCCTTACCACCCTCAAACGAGTGGTCACAGTTGAAAGTTTCACGAATCGAGGTTCAAAACGCAATTTTAGAAAGGACGGTAGGAGAAAACTATGCCTCATGGTCAGACAAGCGTAGATGATGCATTATGGGCTTTTAGACCGCTTACAAGATCCGTATTGGATGTACTCGTACATGGTAGTCTATGGAAAGGATGTCATTTTACCACGTTTGAACTAGAACACAAGATCTTGGGCTCTTAGCATGCCAACTTCGATCTAAGGACCGGTGGTGCGATCATGAAAGTTCAACTCAATAAACTTAGTGAGCTTCGTGATAAGCTTTGTGAATTCATTAATCTACAAGGAGAGACAAAGGAAACTACACGATTCCAGATAAAGAACCGAATTCTTCAATGTTGGTAATCAGTCATGCTTTTTCAACTACCGATTAAAGATTTTCTCCGGAAAAGCTCAAAATCCCGATGGTCCGGGACCTTTCACAATCACCGATGTTTATTCCTTATGGCACTGCCAAGTCTGTCTCATACCGAAGTTCAAAATTCAAAGTCTGCCACCGTCTTAAGCACTACTACGGAGGGGATACACCACCATTGGTTATCCCGGACCTCCAGACTTTCCCTAAGGACAACTAAATGCAGGGATCGAGTCGAGCTTGCGACTTGGTGACCAAAAACAAGCCGCTTCGTGGGAGTTTACCCCATGGTTATCATCTCTATTTTCTTTCTAATTTTCTTATCTAATGTGTTGTGTTGAGAAAGGCTTGTTCTCTCTCTGATTTCTCGATGTTTGTTGCTTGTTTGTTGTGATTTTTGCAGGACTCTCCCAACAATTTCTTTGAAGCTTCTCGTGTCCGGTTGATTTTTCCCGTTCTACTCCAGCTTCTCATCCTTTTTGTGAATTTAGTTTGGGGAGATCCATATCCTTTCATCATAATCGATTAACGTTTATCTTTGCATACCTCATAAACGGCTTAGATTTTCGTAGAGACCCGACTTTAAACATTGAGGCAATGCGTTTCGTTTTAGTTTGGGGAGGGTAATCTAATCGACTTTGATGTTGCTTGCTCATTGTTTTGTTTCAAGTACCCAGTTTTCCACATATATAGCAAAAAATTTTAAATTTTTGTCAATCAAAAAAAAAAAACAAAAAACTAAAAAAAAAATAGTTCGTTCTAAGACAAATAATGAATGTTTTCCGCTCGGTAAGAATAAGAAAGTAATTTTGACCCGATCGTACGTGTAGAGTTCTAGCTTTCTTCCTTAACAATTAATGATGTAGTTTGTGCTAGGGTCTCATATTAGCTTTAAACATGCTTGGACTTGTAACTCATTAGTAAATGATAGCTTGTGTGCTAAGCTCAAGAGATTTTAAATATGCCAAGTTGGATTTATATAGGCTATGCATTGGCAAATTTCTTTTGTGAAGAACAAGAAATGTTGTGTTATTTATAAGTCATGACATTAATCGTTTTAGTTTAGGTTTTGCCTATATATGCTTATTAGATGCTTAGGTTTACCTGTTTTAGTTTTTTAGGTCTTAGTTTTAGCTACTGGAGCTTATTGGATAAGCTCTATAATCCAACAGTTAGTTTTCTCAAGTTTTAAGCAAATTGTAGTTTTTTATATATTATAAGCTCATTTTCTGGGCTTATCTGGGCTTTTCATAAAAAGTTGTTAGTTTTAAAAATGCTTATTTTCATGTCCTTTTTAAGTTTTTGCAAAAAGTTTTTTAAAAAAAAGCAAAAAGGGGAAGGTGGAAGTCCAAGGTGAGCAGGGCTCGAACCCTGGACCTCAACACCCTCAACCCTTATAACACATACACTCTACCTCTGCGCCCTTAGGACTTTTTCGTTATAATCCCAAGTGGTTGGGTATTTAAGGACGTTTAGGCCCATTAAGCTTATAAGCTGTTTTAGCTTATTACCAGCTTATTCCAATAAGCTAGTAATCCCATTTCATTTTTCTTTGATCCAGCATAAGTCAAAGTATTTTCCTGCATTTTTTCATATTTTTCCAAGTTCAATTAGTATTTTTAATTAATTTTTCTTATTAAAACAGTTTTTAATTCATATAAAATTATTAAAAAGTCAAAAAAATATAATTCTTTTTTTTAAATTTTCTTTTATCATTTAGGACATAGTAAAATTAAATTTGCTTTCGTAGGGTTAAAATTGTAGATTTTGAATTTTTAAAGAACGAGATTAGATCCCGTTCACGTTTTTTGTGTTTTTAAGCTTTAAACGCTTTCGTTTTTGGTTTAGTTTTCTTAGTTCTTGCATTTTAGTCATTTAGGGTTTATAAAAGGTTAAATAATTACTTTAGGATTAAATTTTGATAATTTATGTTTTAAGTCGCGTTTTTACATTCCCGCGTTCGTTTTTAATTTCGTAATTGCTTTCGTTTATAGTGTAGATTGCCTTTTAATTGCTTTTTCCCGTAGGTTTAGAAAACCCAATCCAATCTTTGATTATTCAAGCATTGTCTCACAAACCAAAACTCGACTTTCAAATTCATGCCTCGACGGGACACGACTTGGGGGGATTTTTAGGGTTTTTACTTTGGATAAAAGTGAAATCCTTTCAAAAGCCTCACGGAATACTTACCCTCACTTATTATCATTGACATTTTTGATTCTTATTATATATTTTTATATTATATATATTTAATATATATAAAGGGTTGAATTTAAACGTGTCAATATTTAACAAAGGCTTGTTGGGATCTTCTATGCAATACTGAGTGTTGTGGGGACCACTGCAGATCTCACATGAGGTAGTGATTTTGTTCACTTGAGTAGGTTGTGTTGGAGCTAGATGAGCTTCCATCAAGCGTTAGACTTGATTTTCGAGCTCGATGAGGTGTTGATCCCAATCCTTGATTGATTCCTTAGCTCGTCTAAGGTTAAATTACCTTGGATAAATCCAAAATAACTTGTTGTAGAAACTTTGTATGTATACTAAAGTGTATGCGGAATCTACACCTTAATATCTAGAAGTATTATAAATAAAACAGTAAACTGTGATGCAGTAGAATAAACAATGAATATAACCAAACGCTCCAATATTATTAGATCAATAATACGAGTACTCTTCACTAGTACTAGGGTTTAAAACCTTGAAGCTTTTCTAAAATCGACTTGATAACTATCAAGACTTGTATATTAACTAATGCCCTAGAGCCTCCTTTTATAGACTAAGGAGTCCTAGTCGGCTTATAACATATACTAAAAATAAACATAAACTTATAGAATATTCGAATACAATCTATTCTATAATTATCTTCTAATCTTCATCTCCAAGTAATCTTTATCTTCTGACAATCTCTGACTTCCTTTAACAGTATTAATCTTCTCTGGCAGTACTAAGTCTTCTAGCAGTATTAAGTTAGTACTGGCAGTACTAACTAGTTAGTACTGGTAGTTATATGCTGAGCAGTACTAAGTTCTTGAACTAGAAATTAAAGATTTATTCCTAACAATCCTCCCCTAAACTTTGATTTACCTTTAAATCTCAAGTTTCTTCTGAATCAAATCTTCTAGTCTGCACTGCTGAGGATGCTTCTAAACATTCTTCTACTACAGTACTTATGACTTGACAAACCTGATGAGCTCATAACCCATTTAACTTTGATGATCTACTTCAAGCCTTCTACTTAACATTTTTTACAGAGTATCTTGTGACAGAGGATATTTATTTTCAACCATCATGTGAATCACTAAACCAGTATCCATTAAAAGCACATGAACTCCATAAAAATTATGTAACTTCCAGTTTATTAGATTCAAGTCTTATTGATTTCTCCATATTTCATCTTCTTCATTCGGTTCAATCAATGTCTTTAAATCTCCCCAAAGCAATAAGTCATAACCTTCTGGACTTACTGTCTGAAATCTTTCCTTGACCAATCTGTATAATTCCACCACATCTTGCCTATCAAAATCATAAAGCATTGCACTAAATATCTTGTAATGTTTAACACTTCCATCTGCTCTTTTGACTTGATAATAGTATTTATCATTTGCTAGAATTTGTGTCTCCGAGTCAACTATTGGATACTTTGTTGCTAATGATTCAACATTAAGACTTTCTTCTTCGGGAACAATGTTCAAGTAAACTTGAAGTTCTTCTTTCTCAGCATCATCTTCTAACTTCTGTTTCTTAACACTTTCTTCCCTAAGAGTTTCTTTTGCTCTTTTCCTAGCAAGTGATTTCTTTCTTCTTCCTCCAGTTTTCTTTTCACTACCTTTTTTCCTTTTCAGAATCCATGGGTACAAAGGATTGAATTTGATCCCATACTCTTTCAAATATAGGTCTTATTTCTTCATAACTCATTCCCTTGAAGTGACCCATCTTGTATCCACCTTGATTCTTTAGATACATGCACATGTTCTTCCTGGCTTCAGCTACAAAGAAAGGTCTATTCTGAAGAGCATGGTATCTTAACACAGAAGGATCACTCCAATCAATATCATGAGCTTCTTTAGCTGTAACTTCTTCTCTTTCATCCAACTGCCTTTGTAATTCTAAAGCTGTTTCAAAGTCAATCCTTTCTTGTTCTTGTTCTGCCTTAAATCTAGCTTCTTGTTCAGCATTGAATCTAGCTTGTTCTTCCTCAAACACCTTCTTAGCTAATTCTTCATCAATGCTCATTTGAACTTGAACCCTTTTCTTGATTTTCTTTGGTGGCTCAGATTCTTGCATAATGGCTTTTCCTTTATCCTTTGCTTTTGATGCACTCCTCCTAATATGCACTAGTGTTTCTGCACCACTAATGTCTTCAGTAGTAGAAACCCTTAGAGGACTAACAGTACTAATAGAAGCACTAGCAGTGGTAAATCCTTCAGCAGTACTAACATCAAAATCATATTTCATATCTTGCTGAGCTTGTACCAATGAGATTGTAGGATCTGTATCAATATCAGAGATCTTCCTCCACTGTTTAGAAGAATCCTCTGCAACATCTTCATCCTTTGAAAGAACAATCCTAGCACTTCTCCTAGCTTGGCCTGTCTTGATAGTTTTCTCTAACTTTTTCACTCTTAAGATGAGTTTTGTAAGAGCAATACTATAAGTCTTCTTTGTCTGTTGCAAGTCCTTTTCCAAAACTTCAATTCTATTTGTCAACTTAGTAACCAAAACCATCAATTCATATTTTTGCATACTGCCCTCATCACGTCTAAGTGAGTAAACACTATGGAGAGGTGATTTATAAGGCATTGGAGCAGGCTCCTCAGTAGGTGTGATGGGTGGTTGTGAGGTGGACGAGGCACTGATTGATAAGGATGGTGAAGATGTTATTTTTGAAAAGGATGTCTTAGGTGTAGTTTGGATAGATGGTTCTTCACCCTGATGCTGAACTAGCATTTTGTCAAACAATGGAGTAATCACCCCAGAATATCCCTTGGAGACTCTCTTCATGTTGCTGAACAGTTTGTGTGTAAGGGAATGAGTAGGATATGTTCTTGTATGAGGGAAAAGAAGTCTTTGGTGTTTGTTCAAAAAGATTTGTATGAATCTAGGATACATCAAAAACTTGTGTGTGCTATCCAAATTCTTTACCATGGCATCAAAAATGAATTTTGAAAAGTTAAAAGTCATGTTTGTTGCTAGGCATATGATAGCAGTAGCTATGTTGCTACTAAACTACTCCCAAGCAGTCTTCTTAGGACTCAAGCAGTGGCGTATGGTATGAATGAAAAACTTTCACTGTGGTGAAAAATGCCCCTTTTGAAAAGTAAGACTATCAGAAGTAGTTACATACCCCATAAGAGCCAATTACTCAAAAATTTCTAGAGTAGGGAGAGAGGGAATGCCTTCAGAATCTTCAAGCTTAAGATGCCTTCTTATTGAGCCCTCTAAAACTGTTATCTTGACCTTTCTATCAATGTTTGCTGTAATACCCAATACTTCATCATCAATTATGCATAAAGCAGCAATTTGCCAAAATTGTTCAATAAGAGAAGTATAAATGGTTGGACTTGCGGTGAGGGCATAGTGGATGTGACTTGTAGAGATAAAATCAATGATTTCATAAAACCCCTCACTTCCTTCTGACTTCTCTAAGTATGCAACCATGTTGTGCTTATCACAAAATTCTAAATTCGCCATAAAGATGAAGATAAAGTTAATTAAGGTGCTGGGATATGGTTGTGGGAGAGAATATAAGTGTTTAGTAGAGGTAATTGAGATATAAGAGAGATTTAAAGGTTTTTAATTAGACCGACTGAAAAAGATTTGTACTTATCTTGAAGAAATCTTATGTTTATATAGAAAGATCGTGAATTCTCTAGTCAAACCTATAAACGAAGTAGTTGGCGAAAATTTCACAACGGGTATATTTAGAGAAGGAAATTCTGTTATGGCTCAAATAGTACTAACGGTCACCCAACAGTACTAATATTAGCCTAGCAGTACTAACTCTAAGCCCAGGTGTACTAACATTGAGATACCAGTATTAACCTTAATTTCGTCCAAAAAGGATTTCCAACACCAAATATTGACTCACAATCTCTCTTTCTGTTTTTATGCTTACTTAATATCTATCAATTCTTTTTTCTCACCAATTCACTCTTTCTGTTTTTATCACACAACTCTCTTTCTGTTTTTCAGCTCACTTAATCTCTCTTTTCTTTTTCTCACCAATTCATACAGTTTGGTACAATTTTCCATCAATTCCAATAGTTTCAGACTGTCCTCCCCACTTCCAAGTGTGTAACCTCTTGAGAGAGGTGGATCATTGGACTATTTAGATGTAGTCTCAAACCTAGTTTGAGCATCTATACCCCCCAATATGGTATCTTGGCACCTGAGACCACTACCTGAACCAATCCCCTAAGGACTTGATCCATTAAGTGTTGCCATGGATTGGGTCTTATTGATGTTACCACTGTCCTGCTCTGCTTTTTAGCTAAAAGCAGTAGTGGCAGCCCTTTTTATTCTATCACCCAACTCCTTATGGACAGCCTCATCACCAACCTTTACAGGGGACCACTAGACTGAGGTATCTTGGTGTCCTTACCTTTTTTGACATACCTAGATGTTTTTGATTCTTTTAACACACTTTTGATATTACATATCCTTCCATCCATGCTTTGACTGTATATTGAAATAAGTAGCCTCCCCTCAAATAATGCTTCAAGGGGTAAGAATTTGCTCAACAGTTGTAACTTTGGATCTTATGACATCCCAGCAGTACTAACTTTTGCCTAGCAGTAGTAATTTTTCTGCCTAGCAGTATTAAGAGTTTTCTAACAGTATTAACTTTTTTGTTATACAATAATTATACAACAACATGTCTATTCATACACAAGCACACTAGAAAAGACTAGATAGACATGTGAGAATTATGAGGATGCCATAATTAAGCCTAAACCCATGAATAAAAGTTAAAAATTTTATTCAACATTAACTTCCTCTCAAACAATACTTCAGAGGTGAAGCATTCAACATCAGGTATTCAATATGCTTTACCTGCAGGTGTTAGTCCATAGCCAAAAATACACAATCCAAAGTACTTTCTTCTTGACAGCATTAAGTATGACTAACAGTTTTAACAAGCAGTTTTAAGTATAACTAGCAGTACTAATTGACAAGAATAACAGTACTAATCCTTTACAAAGACATAAATAGATATAGACATTAAGGATTAAGCATTCCAATACTTGAGACCAAGTATTGAAACCTTCCACCATCAAAACCTTTTGTAAGAAGATCTGTAACATTATGATCAGTATGAATTTTAACCATTTGAGTTAACTTTTTAGCATTGCAATCTCTTATAAAATGATGTCTAATCTCTATATGTTTTGTTTTAGAATGTTGAACAGGATTTTCAATAATGCAGATAGTACTATTATTGTCAATATTAATGACAGTATTTATGAAATTAACCCATAATCCAGCAATTGATTTTGAATCCAGAGTACTTATCCATAGCAACTACATATTCAGCTTCAGTTGTAGAGGTGGCAACCATAGTTTGCTTCTTGCACTGCCAAGATATCAACCTATTTCCCAAAAACTGACAACCTCTAGTAGTAGACTTCCTATCTTGAGTTGCTCCAGCATAGTCACTATCAGTATAAGCAACTAGTTCAAATGGAGAATCTCTAGAGTACCAAAGGCCTAATGTTGGTTTGCCTTTCAAATATCTAAAAATTCTCTTGACTGCTAATAGATGAGATATCTTTAGAGTAACTTAGAATCTGGCACATGCAGCACATACTACAAACATGATATCTGATCTAGATGCTGTAAGATACATCAAAGATCCAATCATAGATCTATATAGATGTACATCAACATCATCAGCATCTCCATCTTTGACTAAAGGCTTTTCCAAATCAACTAGAGTAGAAGCAGACTTCACATCTGTGTAGTTGAATTTCTTTAAAATCTCAGCTACATATTTATCCTGACTGATAAATATTCCATCTTCCTTCTGTTGTACTTGTAATCCTAGAAAGAAATTAAGTTCTCCCATAGAACTCATCTGAAACATATCCTTCATAAGCTTCTCAAATGCAGTACATAGCTCCTTGTTTGTAGAGCCAAAGATAATATCATCAACATAGACCTGTACAAGCAAAATATCTCCTTTTTGCTTCTTGATAAACAATGTCTGATATATCTTCCCTCTTTTAAACCCATTGCCTAACAGATAGTTAGCCAATGTTTCATACCATGCTCTTAGAGCTTGATGCAACCCATAAAGTGCCTTAACCACCTTGTAAACTTTGTCTGGATGGTCAGGATCTTTAAATCCTAGTGGTTGAGTAACATAAACCTCTTCCTCAATGGTTTCATATAAGAATACACTCTTCACATCCATTTGATATACCAAAAAACCCATAAAAGAAGCATAGGCTAAAAACAATCTTATTGCCTTAATTCTTGCCACAGGAGCAAACACTTCTTCATAGTCAATACCTTCTTCTTGTCTATGACCATGTGCAACCAACCTTGCTTTATTCCTAATCATAATCCCCCTTTTATCTTTCTTGTTTTTGAAGACCCATTTTGTTTCAATGGCCCTTTTTCCAATAGGCAAATCAACAAGTATCTAAACCTGTTAGAGTTTGAATTGCAGAAGTTCTTCCTGCATTGCTTCCACCCAAAATGAATCAGATAGAGCTTTGGCAATACTTGTGGGTTTAATCTGTAATAGGAAACAAGCATATAAACAAGTATTCAGGGTATCATGTGTTTTTTGTTTATATACAGCACTGAGAAAGCCTTGTTCAAAAGTAGGTTTTGTCATTCTTCTTGTCTGAACAGATGACTTCACATCACCAATCACATTTTCAATTGGGTGATCCTTATGAATTCTTGTATTGGGAGTAGTTAGAACTGTATAGGAATTAAGAATGTTCCCCAAATCAACTTCTGGTTCATCTTCATAACTGAAGAACTCAACATGAGTGGCTTCAAGTGTATGACTAGCTCCCATTTTAAACATATCTTAAGGGCTTTCTTGATCATTTGAACTAGCAATACTTACTGATGGATCAACAGTATTAACTTCAAGACTGGCAGTATTAACATGTTGTCTAGCAGCATTAACTTCCTTAGTACTGCTATGATCTTCAAACTTATCTTGTTCATCATTCTCATTATCTGGACCCTCTCCATCTTGCTTTTGATCGTCAGCAGTAGATTTTGGTTCACCATTATCAACATCCTTGGTAGGTGAATCAAAGTATGAAGCATCTTTCCAAATTGGCATCATAATGCAATCTTGACTAATTTCTTCTTTCTGTGTAGATGTACCAGCATTAAGCTCTCCTTGGATACCTGCAGATTATTTAGTGATTGTTCCTGCAACTACTGGTACATAATTCATAGATTGGGTTAGAGAATCAATATCAAATAGCCACTTTGGACCATTTCCTTCTATCATAGGCTTACTCTCTAAAAACCTAATATGCAAGTTTTCTTTTACCCTCCTGGTTCTTGTATTGTATACTCTAAAAGCTTTACTACTCAAAGAATATCCAACAAAGAAACCTTCATCACTTTTGCTATCAAACTTGCCTAAACTGTCTAAAGTATTAAGAATGGTAACATGACAACCAAATGGTCTTATAAAGCTTAGAGCTGGTTTAAAACCTCTAAAAAGTTTATAAGGTGTCTTGTTATGAGGCTTGGCTACTAAGACCCTATTTTGTACATAGTAAGCAGTACTAACTGCTTTAGCCCAAAATGTAGTTGGTAACTTAGAGTCAGCTAACATGGTTCTAGCAGCCTCAATTAGTGTCCTATTCCTCCTCTCGGCTACACCATTTTGCTGAGGAGTCCTGGTTGCACTGTATTCCCTCTTAATACCTTTTTCTATGCAAAAATCATCCATAGCTTTATTCTTAAATTCTATTCCATTATCACTTCTAATTATTTTTACTTTCTTATCCACTAGGTTTTCTATTTCTTTGATAAAATTCTTAAGAATCTCACTGGTTTCATCCTTAGATGCTAAAAAGAAAACCCATGTAAACCTGCTATAATCATCAGTGACTACTAAACAATACTTCTTATGCATTAAACTACTCACAAAAGTTGGACCAAACAGATCCATATGAAGCATAAACAAAGGCTTAGTAATTAGATTTAGAACTTTGGACTTACAAGAAGCTCTGTGTTTCTTCCCTTTAAGACAAGCAACACAGGTTTGGTCATTTTCAAAATGCTTTGTAGGCATTCCTCTAACAATATTATCCTTAACAAGCTTGTTTATGTTCTTAAAATTAATATGATCAAGCCTCATATGCCAAAGCATTGATTCATCTATTGTAACATTTGCAACCAGACAAGTTAAACTCTCTTTAGGAACAATGTTCTTCATATCAAAACTGTACATATTGTCCTTTCTAGGAATTTTAAGAAGTGTCTGACTTTCATCAGGCAACTTAAAATTAGGAGATAAGACAAGACATTCAGTGTCAGTAAAAAGGACATAGTTCTTTTTGTCACACATATGTAAGACACTAAAAAGGTTGAATTTTAACTCATTGACAAAGTATACATCTTTAAAATCAAGACTATCAGTTTTATGTGTTCTTTTACCAGAAATTTTACCACCATGTGCTCCTCCCCCAAATGTAACATAACCTCTATCAAATTCCTTGAAATCTGAGAGATAAGCTATGTTCCCAGTCATGTGCCTTGATCATCCACTGTCAACAAATCCTGTGTCATCATGTTGTGGCTTGCCCTGCTCATAAAAATAAGGAAATTAGATTCCTTTAAGGACCCAAGCCATCATTGACTTGGATCTGCCTCGTGCATCAATGTAATTGTGTTTCTTTAAGGTGATTGATGCACTATCAGGTTTGGTAGGTCTCCAAACCCAACATGCTGAGGCCTTTACAGCATTTTCCTGATTAACCCTAACAGCATTAACAACTACATAACTTGTCCTAGCAGTTTTAACTACTTTTGGCCTAGCAGTATTAACTGCTTGTGCCTTGGCAGTATTAACTTTTTGGGTAAACCTTTTGTTGGTTAATACTGGTTTTGCTTGAAAGGGTCTTCTTATAGTTGATTGTGTTGTTTTTGAAAAACGTAACATTGGTTTAACACTAAAAACTATAGATTTGGGATGAGCAGTATTAACTGTCCTGGCAGTATTAAATGGTTTTAGGCCAGTTTTCATTAAAACTGCTCTTGAAACCATGTTCCTTTGAGCATTACGGTGAGTCCTATTGGTAGTATAGTTGTAGTTCACCCTTTTATAATTACTCCTCTATACCATCCTTTCCCTTTGATGGTATTTACAATGAGCCTGCACATGCTCAAAACTACCACAAATAAAGCAAGCTTTGTTATACATCACAAAATCACTTCCTAGTTGATTGGACTTCTGTCTATTCCAATTTCTTTGATTCCCCCTAGGAATTTATGATCTATACATCTCAGCATACCTAACTGACTTTTTAATTGCTTTTTCATGATTTTTAGGTTTGGCAGACTCTACCTTTTTATCAACAAGAAAAATAGTTTATTTATCGACATTAAGTAAAGACTCAACAAAGCTACTTGTGTCTTTTAATACATGTTCTTTTACCAAAGAGTCACCATAATTTTCCTTAGAATCATCTAATTTCTTATCACAAACAATATTTGACTCTTTCTTACTATCCTCAGAACCATACCCTTTGAATTTAGGCTCTTTGAATTCATCAAGACTAGAATAAGACAGATCAAGCTTTTTAGGTCTATTATAGATTAAAGGATGAGGTGGAGGAACAACACTATACCCCAAACCCTTTTTACTTTTGTCAGTTATCTAACTGACTTCCTAACAACTTGTATAAATCTTTTGAGGCTTTATCAGATTTCTCAATTTTAAATTCAATGCCCTCTTTTTCTTGCTTAACTTTTTCAAACTCGCTTTTAAGTATATTTATTTCATAATTTTTACAAGCTACTTCCCATTTAAGAACTGCAAATTCTTCACTAAAAAGAACCTCATTCTTTCTATATGTGATAAGTTGTTCTTCTATAGTTGCTAAACCTCTTTTATAAGTAGCTGCTGTGAATTCAGTTTGATTAAGCTTAACAATTAAATCATCACACTGTTTCTTAAGTGTTTCATAGTTTTTCAGACAAGTTTTAGAGCAAGTTTCATCATTGTATATCTCAGAGTCAGAAAACGCCATTAGTGCCATGTTTGTCTGAACCTGTTCTTCTGCCATATCACTCCAGTCAAAACCTACATCATCTATAGCCAACATTGCCTTTGAAGATGTGTCTTCATTGTTTCCATGCTTCTTAGTGTTGTCTTGATTTCTAAACTGACCCTCCTTGTTCCTTGGTGCTCTACACTCCCTGAAAAAGTGTCCCATCTTATGATAGTTGAAACATTCTACCTTGGATTTATCATACCCAGCAGTATCATTAGCATTAATGAAAATTTTCTTGCCTGTCCTCTGATAGTACCTTTTTGCCCACATACTTAGCAGAGAGAGCTGCCACTTCAAATACATTGCTTCCAGATCATCTTCATGAATTTACTCTAAATCCTGTTATAGGAGATTAGAACCATTGGGATTCTCAACCATGAAAGCATACACAGCATTATCACTGAAGCTAGTGGTACTAACTTGAGGACTAGCAGTGTTAACATTAGGGCTAACAGTACTAACTTCATATGCAGGTTTAGCAGTTTTAAGATCATTAGTACTGCTAATGCTTGGTGCAGTCATAAAGGCCAAGTTTTGAGCACCACTACTTGTACCAATAGATTTCTTTACTTTTTGTTCAACAATTTTGAAGTTTTTGTACAAATCATCAATGCTCATTGTTTCAATTTTAGCCTTATTCATCCAGACTACAACATGAGTATTCTACTCAGGGGGCAAGCTGCTCAAAAATTTTGAATTTAAGTCTTCTTGAGAGATGACCACATCTAAAATTGCAAGCTTACTAACAATATTCTGAAGTCTGTTAAAGATAAAGTCAAGAGACTCTGCACTTGATACACTAAAATTTTCATATTGTTGCTTAAAAAGTATTTTATGTGTTTTCTTAGTGGCTTCATTGCCTCCAAATCGTGCTTTGATAGCAGCAAACATTGTTTTAGCATCATTGTACTGACTGAAAGTAAGTTGATGTTCATTGGGAAGAACCATGAGTAGCAAGCTTCTAGCCTTCACATCATTCTTCTTGTTGGTCTTTTCTTCAGCAGTTACAGGCACTGACATCTTTGTAACTAAAGTACCATTCTCTTGTGCTGTTTGTGGTACAAACATGTCACACCCTGAGAAATTCCGGTTAAAATTTTAAACTTTTCCGATCATTATTTTTTATTTTTATACGTTACGTTTAAATCCGGCAGTTTACCGGGAAGTTAACCCGCGTAAATCTGAAAAACATCATCGGAGGTGTTCTGACTTCGGATTTTAATTAGTTTAGATATTATATGAGTTATTTTATCTTTTCTAAGTGTTTCGTAGTTTACGATCACTCCCGGTATTTATTTTTATGCTTTAACATTTAAATTGCGTTTTTCGCGTTTTTTGACCTAACGGAACCCCGGAAACTCAAAATATTTTCGTGTAAACTTTAGTTATTGTCCATCTCATGTTCTTAAGTCAAAATTTTCATTCACCCTCCCCTCTTGTTATACCTTGGATGCCTAAACCAAATAAATGCACCATAAGCCTTGAAATTAAATCAAAGGCATCTTTTCTTGAACTTCTCATGCATGTGTGGAAAGTGACACATGAGAGAGTCATTCTCATGCACACTTACCATGCTCTACTAACATGTGAGCTCTTACACTCTTGTAATACTTATATTTAGATCTTTAACCTTATTTGACTAAGCTTGAGCACTAAGTAATGCACCAAGACTCAAAAATATGAACCATATGGTCCTTGTGGTTGATTTCAGCCGAACAAACAAACACACACACCTTTGGTGTGTGTTGGTCACTTAATACTTAAAACCATGTAACCCTAAACCTTCCTTTGGTCTATAAATACCCCATTATAACACACACTAGGGTGTCATATCATTTTCCAAGCCTCATCAAAATTTCACATCTCTCTTTTCCCTCTCTCTAGTCCACGACACACATACACCCTCTTTAGGGTTTTCATATCTTGATTTCTTGCATAATCAAATCATTCTAAGTTCATTTCTAAGAACATCTAAGGTGTTTAGAAGTATTGGTTCTTTGGTTTAAAGGGTTTTCTTCAAGATCTACAAATTAGGGTTTGGTTATTATTTGGTGTTTTCAAGATCTAGTTATTTTGGGTATAGATCTTGTGTTATTGCTTCTTGTTCTTCATTCTTGTAAGTATCTTGAATTTCTCTTTGTGGTTTACTTACATTCTTCTTATATGTTCAAAGATCCATACATCCATATGTTATGTTTTAATTTTTGAAAGATTTTAAAGACAAGATTTCATAAATAATGATACTACTTTATTTTACTAGTTAAATATTATGTTCTTGATGAGATGTGAGTTGATGAGTGTTACAACAATAGAAT
>BQNB010107974.1:0-23051 GCA_026074375.1 Tanacetum coccineum | reverse complement strand
TGAACTTCTTATATTTGCTCCTAACCATGTTACTTCTATGCCACCACATTTCCTATGAGCTTTTAGTAGAAAAGAAAATTAAATTTCAAAAACATAACAGCCCCCGCCGCAACGCGCGGGCAATATTTCAACTCGTTTTTCAAAACAATTATTATATAAACGTAAACTATTTAACCCTTTCTAGTTTTTACCATTCTTTATAAGAACAGAAAGAAAGTTGTAACATACTAACATGTACACAGAATGCCATATAATTAACGAGATAACATATCGCGTACACAGTTCAATTTCATTTATGACACTCGAAAGAATATATAATCAATAATTAGTGACAGTTCAACAACTTTGACCGTTGCATAAGGATTTTAATAATCATGAGAAGCCACACGCTATTGCACGACTGAGATTATAAGGCTTTAAACATTATAGTCTTCTAAATATTACATTCCAAAATAATTAAATATCCTTTCATTTATTTATCTATCTGTATTTGATTCTTGTGAATTACTTAAAAAGAAAGATGAGAGATTCTATTAATATTCAAATTCAATGAATGGTTATCCCCTCTAACATCAAAAAGTATACCAACTTGTATAAAGAATTGCATACCTCACACCAACGTATTCATTTTAACCACCACCAAATGGCTTAGTCGTAAGTTTTATTAGTTTCCTTACAACAGTTACAGAGTTCAAACCTTGCTAGGTGTGTACGTTTAAAGTGACTTAACAAAGGTCGAATACGGTATCGCGATTAACCCGGTGAGTCCTCTTAAATCTGAGTCAAAAAAGTGCGCTCTCTTTGAATAACCTGAACACGGAAAAACATCATCCGTTTATCAACGTATCCGTCTTATCTCCTTCAAACTCTATTTTCACATTCCCAAATTCAAAATAGTTTCATATATGGCAGATTGCCATATTGAGTTAGCTTGGTTTTTTCGATGATTGATATACATATACAACAAGATATGGTAAACATAGTGATGCAACAAGAGAAATATCAAGCTATGAAGAAGAAAGGACAAATATATAAAGTATAAACACTCTTCCATCTTAATATATGGAAGAATTTATATTAACAATATCAAGATTGACGGGTTTAGGGTTTCCCTGTCGATCTAAACACTTGAAGAACATTGCAAAACATCGTATTAATTTGTGCATAAAACAATTTTTTCCTAAAACATTCTATTATAAACACTTGTTAATGCTATTTAAAAAATGACTCTTTTTACACATCTAAGAATTCATTCGACTTTGTGTCAATATGTAGCCGATGACCCGAAGCAGAACTAATTTCTTTATTAGCAAACCGTTCTACTGTTTTTCGAGCAATCGGTAACCATAGTTTTCTTAATCTTTTTTCCTCGACCTTAACTTCACCTTCGAGAAATCTTGGATGAACCGTAATCTCTGACACTGATCTTCTCTCACAAGATTCCCTGGGCCCCACTATAGTTTCTCGGTCCTTTCCCAAGTTCTCCTCGATCTCCACACAAAGATGATCATCAGATCGATTACTTGACTCACAAGCAATCATCTCTGATTTTAAAAATAAAAGATCAGATGAACTGACATTGCTCCATCTGGTCTTTAACATCATCGGATCATGGTCATCACATACCATGATGCGATGATTAAACTTATGCAAGATTTCATCTTTATCAATATTGGTCCCAAATCTTGAAGACCCTTCTCGCTCTATAAAAAGCCCCGGACTTGAAGGCTCGGATGCATTAAATCTTAATGAACACGAATTTGTAAATAAGGCAATATCATCCTCAATAACTTTAACCCTACAAAGGGGACAAGTAGAATGTTTTTCTAACCATTGATCAATACAATCAATATGAAATGCATGCTTACATTTTGGTAACAATCTAAGAACTTCCACATCTTCAAAAGTCGACAAACAAACCGAGCATTCCAACCCGTTTTTCCATCCTTTTAATGTTGAAAACTTGAAGGATGGAAGTAACTCGATAATCGTTTTATCAAGTCCCGAACATCTTGACCTTGTTGTAGAAAGATTACCAAATGTTTCATGATGATCACCAGAAGATGGTACATGACAACATTTTATGTAAATTAGGGTTATAAACGTTAACGAAAACACTATAGAAAGAGCGCCTACTACGACGACTAAGCTTGGTTCGAATTTTGAGACTGAATCCGAATTCGAATACTTCTCACCATTTTCAGGAGAATATGAGGAGTGTGACAATGTAAAGCTTGAGAAAATGATGAGACAAGTTGCGATAAAAGTGAGTACTCTTAGTGGGTTCGCAGGAAATGCGATGAACTCGAGCATGACTTGTCGAAAAGATCGATCATTGGTTGTATGATGAAGATGAAAGGAGAGTTGACATTCGTTTTGAGTTAAATGGTTTTCTTTCAAGAACTGCTGTTGGTTAATATATATAGCTAGATATTCCCATGCTAACTATTTGACTTTGAAAAATTCTATCATACAACAAAATAAAACATGTTATTATTTATTAGACAAATTAACTGAAATATATTTTCAGTTAAACAAATTGTAAAATTTTCATCACTTAACTCCAAATGTATTCATATAGATAGCCAAATTAAGATTTATTTTATTTAAATAGCCTTTAATGGAAAATAAATTAAATATATATATAGCTATTGGCTTAAGTTTATACTTTTGTCAGTAGAGCATGTTTTATCTTAGTTGTAGGTTTATTATTAAAATTTTATCTTACGGCGATAAACAATTTAAAACTCGGTAGTGATGGAAAAGTGGAGAGAAGCTTAATAGCGTATGATTGAGCTTTGACTTTGGTTAATTGTAGATATAATTCAATTGCCATGTTTCTATGACATTCTTATACGAATACTAGAAGATTACCCAATCATAGCGATTTGGTATTGTTTTTAACGGCAATTTTATTAAAAAAAACTAACAAAAAGTTAGAAGATTACAAAAAAATGAGATTAGGGTTTTCCATCCAATCAACCCAATTGAATTTAAAATGACAACAACTATAGCACCATCTAAATGAAAAATGAATAATATCGTTAAAGAGAAGCTCCCTTCTAGGTAGACTATTGGCGAATAAGTATCGGTTTCAGAAACGCCACAAAAGCCACCACATGACGTAATTAACAACCACCTTCAAAAATCTCCTTCAAACCTTTAGGCAAACGAATATTGTTGAACCAAATGAGCTATTCATCATAAGAGACGATGTCAGGATTCTCAAGCTCCCACCAACGCATAACCTTACTCCTCACTTGACGAGCCAAGGAACAAGCAAAAAAGAGACGATCAACTGATTCAACTGAAACTTTACATAAGGGGCAAATGATAGAAGATATTTCCGCACCTCAAAGAGAGAGGTTCTACCGGGTAGGCAATTTATCCAACCAAACTCTTCAAGCAAAAAGTTAACCTTAATTGTAACATTTCACATTTTCAGGTCATTTCCCGACTCAATTATTTTCATTATTTATTTTTAAGGTTTTATGCGTTCGCTTTTAATTATTATCTTATAGTTAAATCGCGTAAACTAAAAATCAACGTTCAACGTAAACGGACACCAAACAAGTTAAAGTTTACATAAAGCAAGTGTTATATGATTATTGAGAGTATAATTTATAACTTTTCATAATTTATTTTTATTGGTTACATAAAACGCTTATGTTTCGCAATAAATTACATTTAAGCATACCCGGAAGCACATATACATATCTATACTCAAACAAATACCCACTTTTTATACCCAATACCCAAAATTTAATTCATTTTATCACTTATTAATTCATAAGGCCAGATAGACTAGGATGAAACTCAAACCAAACTTAAACTTTACTTTTTCTTTAACTAACTCAACAAAGTACTCTTGGATACAAGTTTCTAGTAAATGTCAAGTCAATGTACCCTCCCCCTCCTCATATTAGGCGTCTCCCTCCTCCTAGGGAGGATGAGAGCACTTACACATTGTACCCTTAACCCCACCTCATAACCTTGGTTAGTTTAAGGTTACTACACACTAACTCCTACTATATATATCAAGTCCAAGGTAGATAATATCTTACACTTACAAATCATTCAAGAAAAATAAATCACACAAACTCTCTTTATATTCAACAACCCATGGCATACATAAAAAAACTAGGGTTTCATTTTATTTTTCATTCCAAGGTATTCCAAGCATACAAGGGTTCATTCTAAGCATATCTAAGGTTACTCAAGGGTATTTCAAGCTTGGATTTGGGTTTAACAAGGATTAATCAAGAAAGCATATTTAGGGTTTTCTAGATTAGGGTTTTGGATTTGGAAGCTTGGCTAGGGTTTTTATCTTGTGTTCATCATTCCACATCTCTTCTATAAGGTCTAATTTAAGTATTTTATTTCCATTCATTCATTATCTTATGTGTACATACTTGTTATATATGTTAAACACCACCTAGGTTCATTTTTATAATTTATGAAATATTACAAAGATATATGTAATTCGAATTTTACATTATTGTTGGTGAAATGATACTTAAAATGGAAGTAAACATTTTATATAAGTGTAAATTAATTTATAAGTTTAGTTTGTAAATTAGTTTGTATTGAAAGTTTTATTTACAAGTTTATGTATAAAAACATCACGAGGACATGGATTTCATTTGGACAAGTATTGTAGACATTTATAAGACTTAATATATGTGAGAAATATGGTATAACACTTGGTGAAAAAATGGTACAAAGTTTCTAAATAAAAGGAATTATAAAACTTGTTTTATTAATCACAAAACCCTAATTAATTTTATAACCTACAGTTTAAATTCGACTTTTAACTTATACATTTTATTTTTTATTAAAATAGAAAATATTACAAGGATCGTATGCATGTAAAGAACTTGAAAAACGGATTCACAACGAATAAGATATGACATTTTCAAGTTTACGTTAATTAAACGTATAAATGTGATATTATAAAAATTATTTTATACAAATGCCTACTGTTACAGATCTGATTTATAAAAATAAATATTTTATAAATATAGTACTTTTCATAAGAAATCCAAGAACGTAAGAAACTTGAAAAACGGATTTAAAATGAAGATGATACGTTATTTACAAGTTTAAGTTAAAAAGTATTTTTATAAAAGTTATTTTGTATAAATACTTACTGTTACAGATCTGAGATATTAAAATAAATATTTTATAATTATAGTGCTCTTCATAAGGAATCCAAGGACGTAAGAAACTCGAAAAACAGAATTAAAATGAACAAGTTATGCATTTTGCAAGTTATATACAATTAATTACATAAAAATAGTTTTATAAATTATTATGAATAGTAAAAGTTACTGTTCATCAGTGGCTTAAACATTATAAATATAATATTTTGATGGATTTTCTTAATACGAAACCGTGGACATAAGAAACACTTAAAACGGAGTAAAAACGATAAAAGATACGAGGTTTATAAAACCGTATGCACTATCTTTACTTTTGTGCACTATTTTATAAAAACAATTAAACCAATTATATAATATAATTATATAATCAATAATAATATTAAAACATGTATTATTAACAAACAATCAATTGTGAGACGAAAACCACACTTTATTTTACGGATACAAATACAAACACCTTTATTTAATAAAGTACGGTTTAAACATTGTTTTGACATTTAAAACTAAACAAAGACTATTAGGTGGTGGTGTGACTATATAATTTGTGATGTAGTACTATTAAGTACATTGTACTCATACGACCTACATTTAATTAGGTTGCGTTCGGATTTCGCTTGTCGACTCACTCACTTGATTTATATTATCAACACTATTCATTAAGGTGAGTTCATAGCCCCACGTTTTACTATATCAATGATTTACAACTTTTGGGGTGAGAAACATGCATTGTTTTATAAATTGGACGCAAGTGTATATTTTATCATGATTACGTGTTTGCCTAAGTAGCGATAACCCACTGTGCCCATCATCATGAACTGTCAATTACTTTGTGGAGCGCGAATGTTATAAATAGATCTATTTGGGATTGACATCCCCGTTCGGGTGAGTAGCACTCACTGGGGGGGGGGGGGTGTCGGTACAAATACATATGCAGTTATTTGACAAAGTACGATTTGATTATTATTTCAACATTTTAAACTAAACAAAAACTATTAGGTGGTGGTGTAACTATATAACTTGTGATGTAGTATTATTAAGTACATTGTACTCATACGACCTATATTTAATTAGGTTGCATTCGGTCTTATCCGTGATGTTTCCATTCACTTGATTCATATACATCAGTTTATTCACTAAGGTGAGTTCATAGCCCCATGTTTTACTATATCAATGATTTACAACTTTTGGGGTGAGAAACATGCATTGTTTTACAAATTGGATGCAAGTGTACATTTTATCATGATTACGTGTTTGCCTAAGTAGCGATAACCCACTGTGCCCATTATCATGAACTGTCAATTACTTTGTGTGAGCGCGAATGTTATAAATAGATCTATTTGGGATTGACATCCTCCGTTCTGTGTGAATAGACTCACTGTGACCGGTTATGCCAGTACAAGGATGTATACCATGTCGGATTTGGATGTTGCGGGTTAGAACATCATTCACGGGCAATGTTGGCAATTTAATATTGGGCAATTCCAAAAATGTCGAGCTTCAGTGTCATGAGCTTAGGGAAACGTAATTACACTTTGTGATGTTTGCATCTGTTGCATTATCATACACTTGGAAATCTTGCGGTCCTACATTATATTTACATAAACCTATGAATTCACCAACTTTATGTTGACGTTTTAAAGCATGTTTTCTTAGGTCAATGAGGCACGAGGTGCTAAGGATACATTGGGATACTCTTTTGGGGAGTCATGCATAAAAGACTTTGAAGTCTTACATCCTTGGGATTTTTTGTTATGATCTAAAATCTTTGTTATCAAATGTTGAATAATTTAAGCCGTTGCGCTTTGTATTAAACAATTTCAATAAATCCAATGTATCGTATTTTAAACGACTCTTTTAGAGGTCGTTCTCATATCTTGTGCTATTGATCTATGAAGTAACGCTCCCGGACTCATTATTCCGTTGCGACCCTATTTGGGGGTGTTACAGATTGGTATCAGAGCCAAGGTTATAGAGAACCAGGTTAAATGTTTTTACTTGGACTATAACCGTTTTCAAACAACATCCACTCTATATTTGCATCATACAAATGGATTTTCATGGGACATTCATTCATACATTACTTGTTGCATTAGTTGAGTATACTAGATGCTGCATGGTTCACATACATGTTTATAATATATTAAGTATATTATTATGGGTCTTATATATGTACTAATGTAAACTCTGTTTGAGTGTTACAGATCCTTCTTGTCTTCTTCATCCTTAGTCACCTACACATCTGTCTACACTGATTCTGAGCCAGGGAGAGTCTTCTAGGGAGCTGATGAGGAGCTGTCGGATGGAGGTTCTCCACGAGTCATCGTATACGGACACGATGGACTCCCCATGCAGCCGGTAGCCCCGCCATCTCCGGACTATGTTCCAGGATCCGAGCACCCACCGTCTCTCGATTACGTGCCCGGTCCTAAGCACCCACCTTCACCTATTGAGGTACCATACGTACCTGAGCATGAGTACCCCAAGTACTTAGTGCCATCCGATGCTGAGGCATCCTTGGAGGACCAGCCTCTACTTGCTGATGCCTCACCTACCGCCTTGTAACCAGGCTATGTAGCAGATTCCGATCCGGATAAGGATCCGGAGGAGGACCCCGAGGAGGATCATGCTGAATATCCTGCTGATGGAGGGGATGGTGATGATGAGCCCTCCGATGATGACGATGATGATGATGACACTGATGATGAGGATAAGGAGCCCTTTGAGGACGAGGATGATGAACGAGAGGAGGAGTCGCACCTAAGCTTTGGCCCGCAACACTCTTCTGTTTATTTTTATATCTAATACCTGTTGTTGACCCTGTTCCCTCAGCTGGGGATACAGAGGCATTTGAGACTGATGAGACTGCACCTACACCCGTACCATCACCTTGATGACACACAACTAGGATGTCCGTCAGACCCCAGACACCTATACTGTTGCCATCAGAGGCGGAGGTCGAGAGACTTCTTGCCTTACCTATTCCACCACTATCTCCACTATCACCTTGGTTATCTCCACTACCTCAGATTCCCTCACCACCACTACCACCTCCACCATCATCACTACATTTAGCACTACTTGTACCCACATCATTACCGTTACCATTATCACCACTACCACCACTACCAGCCTTACTATTTATGCCTCCACAAATCGACCGTAGGGAGGACATTCCAGAGGCCGAGTTACCACCTCGTAAGAGGTTATGTCCAACTGCTTCTACATCGAGGTATGAGGTGGGGGAGAGTTCAACTGCTGCTCCTAGACCTACTAGAGGTTATAGAGCGGATTATGGGTTTATCGACACTATGGATACCGAGATCAAACGTCAGAGAGCCGAGGAGGTCAGCTATGACATTAGGGATGTTTGGGTAGACCTGACAGAGGCTGTTGAGGAGGTAGCACCGACGACCCTCGAGGAGGTCAATGCTAGAGTGACCGAGCTTGCTGCGGTTCAGGAGCAGGACACACAAGATATTTATGCTGTGATAGAGGATACTCAGGATAGGCAGACTCAGTTATTTTAGAGAGTTGATGGATTGGTCTAGGATAGATAGTTTCACAATGAGACTACACGACTGTTAGATCAGGAGGCCCATGTTTCCCGAGAGGCTTGGGCACATTTCGTTGGGTTGAGTTCGGCAGTTCACTATGAACTGCAAGCATATAGGACTCATAGGATTACCATATCGCCTCACAGGAGTCACTGATGACGACATTGATTGCACAGGTTTCATCACTACAGGGACAGTTGTCAGCGGCTCTAGGACAGATTCATGCACTTCAGGCTAGAGATCCCGAGGGCGCTGGTAGTTCTGCCTAGGTTTACATTTTCATGTCATATTCATAGCTATCATTATGTTAGCCGGCTAAGTATTATGGGTTTTATACCCAGCTAGCACGGTAGTAGGATTTGTATTTTTCACTTCTTATAACAAACAATCATGTATGTTTTCCCAGTTATATATGATGTGTTGTATTAAGTTATGTCGATCTCAATTCTGTTATGTATTGTGATTTCAATCATGTTATATAATCACTGTGTGATGTGATCTTCTTATATATAATGTGTTGTATTATGTTATGTCAATCTCAATTCTGTTATATGTTGTGATCCCAGTCATGTTATGTAATCACTGTGTGATATGATCTTGTTATATATATGTTGTATCCATGTCATGTTGTGATGTTTATGAAAACACACGTGTTTTATATTGTTGTGATTAAGAATAATATGCCACCAAGGAGATCCTTTGCTACTGCAAGGGCTACTGTTGCTGCTGCAAGGGCTGTTGCTGCTGCTGTGGCTGCTAACCCTATGACAGCTGCTGCTGTTGAACAGCTAATCGAAGCAAGAGTGTCTATGGCACTTGCTAATCATGAAACTCTTCCAAATAGCACTATTAGTCATGGCGAAGGAAGCCACAATTCTGAAACTGGAATTAGAGGAACTGTACGCACTCCCCGTGAGTGTACGCCTAAGGATTTTCTAAATTGCAAGCCCCTTACTTTTAAGGGTACTGAAGGAGGGGTTGTGATGTCACAATCGTTCGAGAAGATGGAATCAGTGTTCCATATCAGTAACTATGCTATGGAGAACCAAGTTAAGTTTGCTACATGCACTTTCCTTAGAAATGCTCTAACATGGTGGAACTCCCACATGAAGACTGTTACTCAAGATGTTGCTTATGCTATTGACTGAAAGGTACTAAAGAAGATGATGACAGTCAAATACCGCTCAAGGGGTGAAATCAAGAAGTTAGAAATTGAGCATTGGAACCTAAAAGTAAAAGGTACTGATGTCGCAAGTTATACTCTATGTTTTCAAGAGCTTGCACTGATGTGTGGAAGGATGTTCCATGAGGAATCGGAGGAAGTTGCGAAATATGTTGGTGGACTTCCTGATATGATTCGGGGAAATGTAATGTCATGTCAACCCACGACGATAGAGAAAGCAATTGAGTTTGCCAATGATCAGATGGATCAAAAAGTCCTCACTATTACTGAAAGGCAAGCTGAGCAGAAGAGGAAGTTAGAGTTTAATGATGGAAACAATCAGGGGCACCAACAACAAAACAAGAGACAGAAAATTGGGAGGGCTTAGACTGCTAGGCCTGGTGAAAAGAGGAAGTATACGGGATCATTTCCCTTATGTACAAAATGCATCTATCACCACAAAGGTCCATGTGCTCCCAGGTGTAATAAGTGCAAGAAGATCGGTCATCTAGCTTGTGACTGTAGGAGTTCTAGTGCCAATGGTAATAATAACAATCGTGGAAACTTCTGGACAACTCAGAATGCTGTCACTTGTTATGAGTGTGGTGTTCAGGGGCACTTCAAGAAAGACTGCCCAAAGCGAAAGAATGGAAATTGTGGTAATCAACATGGGAATGGCAATGCACCAGCCAAGGTTTACGTGGTGGGCAATGTAGGAACAAGGACTCCAACGTTGTTAGTGGTATGTTTCTTCTAAACAACCGTTATGCTTCTATCTTATTTGATACTGGTGCCGATAGAAGTTTTATATCTACTACATTTAGTTCCCTAATTGATATCACACCAACTACATTAGACCATTATTATGATGTTGAACTAGCCGACGGGAAAATAATTGGGATAAACACTATCATCCAGGGTTGTACATTAAACTTCTTAGACCATCCATTCAACATCAACTTAATGCCCGTAGAACATGGTAGCTTAGATGTCATAATCGGTATGGACTGGTTATCAAAGTACCACGCTCTTATTGATTGTGCCGAGAAGATCGTTCGTATTCCCTAGGGAAATGAAACCTTAGTTGTTCATGGTGACGGAAGTAATCAGGGAAACTAGACTCGTTTAAACATCATTTCGTACACCAAAACTCATAAATATTTGTTGAAAGGACATAATGTCTTTTTGGCACATGTTACTACGAAGGAGACTAAAGACAAGTCGGGGGAGAAGCGACTTGAGGACGTACCAATCGTTCGAGATTTTACTAAAGTATTTCCTAAAGATTTTCTAGGTCTTCCACCGACTCGACAAGTGGAATTCTAAATCGATTTGATGCCTGGTGCTGCACCTGTAGCACGAGCACCCTATCGATTAGCTCCTTCCGAAATGAAAGAGTTGTCAGAACAACTGCAATCCAACAAGGGCTTTATAAGACCCAGTTCCTCACATTGGGGAGCTCCGGTCTTGTTTGTCAAAAAGAAGGATAGATCATTCCGGATGTGCATTGACTACCAGGAATTAAATAAGCTGATGGTGAAGAATTGTTATCCTCTCCTAAGGATTGATGATTTGTTTGATCAACTACAAGGATCCAGTGTTTACTCAAAGATAAACTTTCGATCGGGTTATCATCAGCTTCGAGTACGTGAAGAAGATATTTCAAAGATGACATTTAGGACTCGGTATGGTCATTACGAGTTCCAAGTGATGCCATTTGGTTTGACAAATGCACCTGCAGTATTCATGGACCTCATGAAACGAGTATGCAAACCATACTTGGATAAGTTTGTAATTGTCTTTATCGACGATATACTAATTTATTCAAAGAACAAGAAAGAACATGAAGAGCATCTTAAGGAAATTCTTGAATTGCTTAAGAAGGAGGAGTTGTACGCTAAATTCTCTAAATGTAAATTTTGGATTCCTAAGGTATAATTTCTCAGCCACATGATTGATAGTCAAGGCATTCATGTGGATTCTGCCAAGATCGAATCCACAAAAGATTGACCATCTCCTAAGACTCCAATGGAGATTCGTCAATTTATAGGTCTTGCCAGTTACTACCAAAGATTCATTGAAGGATTTTCAAAAATTGCTAAGCCAATGACCAAACTCACTCAGAAGAAAGTAACCTTTAAATAGGGTGACAAGCAAGAAGCAGCATTTCAGACATTGAAGCATAAGTTGTATAGCGCACCCATCTTAGCTCTTCCTCAAGGAGCTGAGAACTTTATTGTTTATTGCGATGCGTCACATAAAGGATTGCGTGCAGTATTGATGCAAAACGAGAAGGTGATTTCTTACGCATCACGATAGTTGAAGATTCATGAGAAAAATTATACTACTCATGATTTAGAACTTGGTGCAGTGGTATTTACTCTAAAGATTTGGAGGCACTACTTGTGTAGAACCAAGTGTACGGTGTTCACATATCACAAGATTCAACAACACATACTTGACCAAAAGGAGTTGAATATGAGGCAACGTCGTTGGTTAGAACTGCTTAGTGATTACGATTATGAGATTCGTTATCACCTGGGGAAAGCAAATGTTGTTGCTGATGTTTGAGCAGGAAAGAGCGAATTAAACCATTAAGAGTCTGAGCCTTAGTGATGACTATTGGTTTCGATCTTCCCGAACAAATCTTGAATGCTTAGATCGAAGCACAGAAACCAAAGAATCTCAAGAACGAAGATGTAGGTGGTATGATCAGGAAGGATATACCGAAGGAAAAGTTGGAACCCCGCACTGACGAAACCTTATGCTTAAACGGCAGGAGTTGGTTGCCATGTTATGGTGACTTAAGGACTGTGATCATGCACGAGTCCTACAAATCAAAATACTCCATCCATCTGGGTTCTAACAAGATGTACCAGGACATAAAAAAGCTATATTGGTGGCCCAATATGAAGGTCGACATTGCCACCTATGTTAGCAAATGTTTAACGTATGCTAAAGTTAAAGCTGAACACCAAAGGTCATCGGGTTTATTAGTACAACCCGAGATACCCCAGTGGATGTGGGATAATATCACTATGGATTTTGTCACAAAGCTTCCTAAGTCATCGCAAGGATATGACACCATTTGGGTGATTGTTGACTAACTTACTAAGTTTGCAATCTTTACACCAATGAGAGAAACTGACTCCACGGAGAAATTGGCAAGAATGTACCTGAAGGAGGTAGTCACGAGGCATGGAATACCTATCTTAATCATTTGTGATCGTGACCCTAGGTTCACATTAAATTTATGGAGATCACTTCAGAAGGCTTTGAGTACTAGCTTGGATATGAGTACTGCATACCATTCGCAAACTGACGGACAAAGCGAGAGAACTATCCAAACTCTCGAGGATATGCTACGTGCTTGTGTGATTGACTTTGGAAATGGTTGGGTTAGACATTTGCCACTAGTTGATTTTTCTTACAACAACAGTTATCACGCTAGCATCAAGGCTGCACCTTTCGAGGCACTTTTCGGTCGAAAGTGTCGCTCACCTGTTTGTTGGGCCGAGGTCGGACAAGTTCAACTCACCGATCCAGAAATGGTCCAGGAGACAACTGAGAAGGTCATTCGGATCAAGCAGAGAATGCAAGCCGATTGTGACCGACAAAAGAGTTATGCTGACTTAAAGCGTAAGCCGATGGAGTTCCAAGTTAGGGATAGAGTTATGCTCAAAGTTTCTCCTTGGAAAGGGGTCGTACGTTTTGGCAAACGGAGGAAGTTAAACCCTAGATATGTTGGACCTTTCAAGGTGCTAGAAAAGATTGGAACCATTGCTTACAAGCTTGAGCTTCCTCAAGAGTTGAGCAGAGTTCACAATACGTTTCATGTATCCAACCTGAAGAAATGTTATTCTGATGAACCATTAGCCGTTCCGTTGGAAGGACTCCATGTAGATGACAAGCTCCGTTTTGTGGAAGAACCCATAGAGATCATGGATCGAGAGGTCAAACACTTGAAACAAAGCTGTATCCCAATTTTCAAGGTTTGATGGAACTCAAGGAGAGGTCCTGAGTTTATGTGGGAACGCGAAGACCAATTTCAAAAGAAGTATCCGCATCTCTTCACTAAACCCGTACCTTCATCAAGTGTTGCGACTTGAGCCTTGGGGACAAGGCTCTTCTAATAGGTGGAGACTGTAACATTTCACATTTTCAGATTTTTTCCTGACTCAATTATTTTCATCATTTATTTTTAGGGTCTTACGCGTTCGCTTTTAATTATTACCTTATAGTTAAATCGCGTAAACTAAAAATCATCATTCAACATAAACGAACACCAAACAAATAAAAGTTTATATTAAGCGAGTGTTATATGATTATTAAGAGTATAATTTATAACTTTTCATAATTTATTTTTATTGGTTACGTAAAACGCTTACGTTTCACAATAAATTACATTCGGGAATACCCGGAAGCACCTATACCAATCTATACTCAAACCAGTACCCACTTTTATACCCAATACACAAAAATTAATTCCTTTTCTACTTATAAGTAAAGAAAACCAGATCCAACATGTATGTATATGAAATAAAACCAAAACTCTCCACTATGTTACACTTTACAACTCATAACCTTACACTTATGTACCCTAAATCCCACATATCCATAAATTGGCACATCAAGGTACCCTATGCACCATTTGAACCGTGTATGGGTTTTGGGACGAGGTGAAGTCTTTTTCAATGTACCCTAAACCACTACATCTCATGGTATTAGTTTAAGGTTGTATTAGGTCCTTCCAAGTTCCATAAATAGCAAGTCCTATGATAACTAACTCATACTCTCCTCATTTACAAGAAAAACAAATCATACTCTCCCAAAATAAGCTCAAAACCCATGGCTCAAAATTATAGGCTAGGGTTTCATTTTATTTCTCATTCCAAAGCATTCCAAGTATTCTAGTGTTCATTCTAAGATCATCTAAGGTTACTCAAGGTTATTACAAGCTTGGATTTGGGTTTAACAAAGATTAATCAAGAAAACATATTTAAGGTTTTCTTGATTAGGGTTTTGGATTTGGAAACTTGGCTAGGGTTTTTATCTTGTGTTCATTATTCCATATCTCTCCTATAAGGTCTAATTTAAGTATTTCATTTCCATTCATTCATTATCTTATGTGTACATACTTGTTATATGTGTTAAACACCATCAAGATTCATTTTTGTGATATATGAAGTATTTTGAGGCTTATATAATTTGAATTCACTTATGTACATGGTGAAGTAATACTTGAAATAAAAGTACATGCTTGGTATAAGTGTTAAATAAATTATATAGATAGTTTACAAATTAAAATGTGTTGAAGGTTTATTTACAAGTTTATGTATAACAATATCATGAGGACATGGATTTCATTTGGACAAGTATTGTGGACATTTATAAGACTTAATATATGTGAGAAATATGGTATAACACTTGGTGAAAGAATGGTGCAAAGTTTCTAAATAAAAGGAATTATAAAACTTATTTTATTAATCACAAAACCCTAATTAATTTTATAACCTATTGTTTGAATTGTACTCTTAACTTATACATTTTATATTTTACTAAAATAGTACATATGACAAGGATCGTAGGCATGTAAAGAACTTGAAAAATGGATTCATAGCGAAGATGTAACATTTGTAAGATTACGTTAATTAAACGTATAAAAGTTATTTTATACAAATTCCTACTGTTACAGATCTGATATATAAAAATAAATGTTTTATAAACATAGTACTTTTCATAAGGAATTCAAGGATGTAAGAAACTCGAAAAACAGATTTAAAATGAAGATGATGCGTTATTTACAAGTTTAAGTTAAAAAGTATTTTTAGAAAAGTAAATTTATAAAAATTGGTTACTGTTCATGACAGTATACTGTTGGGAAATAATTTTCATAAATAGAGCTTTTAATTACAGAGACGTGGACATAGGAATCACTAAAAACAGAATTAAAAAGAACGAGATACAATTAAAATACGATTTCAATAATTAAAGTTATTAAAAGTGTTTTTATAGTTAAAAAAAGTATTTTTAATAAACTCCACCCCTTACTATTACTGTTCATAATAGTACCAACCCATATTATAAATGTAAAATTTGATTAGACCTTTCAAATACGAATCCATACATGTAAAGAACAAGCGAAACGAATTAAATATGAGTAAGTTATGACTTTTTGAAGGTTACGACGATTAATTGTATAAAAGTAGTTTTATAAAAATTTATATAAAAACATTTAAACTCCTGTTCATCAGGGTCAATAAATATTATAAAATAATAACGATTTTGATGGATTTTCTACTATCTTTACTTTTGTGCACTATATTATAAAAACAATTAAACCAATTATATAATATAATTATATAAACAATAATAATATTAAAACATGTATTATTAACAAACAATCAATTATGAGACGAAAACCACACTTTATCTTACGGATACAAATACAAACACCTTTCTTCAATAAACTACGGTTAAAACATTGTTTTGACATTTCAAACTAAACAAAAACTATTAGGTGGTGGTGTAACTATATAAGTTGTGATGTAGTATTATTGAGTACATTGTACTCATACGACCTATATTTAATTAGGTTGCATTCAGTTTTATCCATGACGTTTCCATTCACTTGATTCATATACATCAGTTTATTCACTAAGGTGAGTTCATAGCCCCATGTTTTACTATATCAATGATTTACAAATTTTGAGCTGAGAAACATGCATTGTTTTACAAATTGGATGCAAGTGTACATTTTATTATGATTACGTGTTTGCCTAAGTAATGATAACCCACTGTGCCCAATATCATGAACTGTCAATTACTTTGTGTGAGCGCGAATGTTATAAATAGATCTATTTGGGATTAACATCCCCATCCGGGTGAGTAGCTCTCACTGGTGTCACGGACTAAACCAACGGATGTATACCATGTCGGATTTAGGATGTTGCGGGTTAGAACATTATCAAGGGCAATGTTGGCAATTTATATTGCAATTCATACATGTCGAGCTTCAGTGTCATGAGCTTAGGGAAACGTAATTACACTTTGTGATGTTTGCATCTATTGCACTATCATACACATGGAAATCTTGTGGTCCTACATTATATTTACATAAACCTATGAATTCACTAACTTTATGTTGACGTTTTAAAGCATGTTTTCTCAGGTCAATGAGGCACAAGGTGCTAAGGATACATTGGGGATACTCTTTTAGGGAGTCATTCATAAAAGATTTGGAGTCATTACATCTGGGGATTTTTGTTATGATCTAAATTCTTTGTTATCAAAAGTTGAACAATTTAAGCCGTTGTGCTTTATATTAAACAATTTCAATAAATCCAATGTATCGTATTTTAAACGACTCTTTTAGAGGTCGTTCTCATATCTTGTGCTATTGATCTATGAAGTAACGCTCCTGGACTTATTATTCTGCTGCGACCCTATTTGGGGGTGTTACACACAATGTTCAGGATGATGTTCTGAAGTTGTTAAGCAATGATATCTGCGACATCAAGAGGGTTGGTAGGTTGTCGTGTTTGAACCATGTTTCTGATAACACGAGTAGTCGGGTCGAGTTCGAACTTAGCTCCCACTAGTGTCTTCCATCGTCAAGCTCATGGGTTGATTACTAGCCATAGACTCAAGGTCTGAATTGTTAGCATCATCAGTCAACCAACCATTCATATTGCCCTCTAGTGGTGGTAATGGGTAATGTGCAAACTTGTTTCTTTGGTCTTCCATTTGGAGTTGTGGATGATCCACAAATCTATATTTGTTGTAAGGAGGGTGCTCACTCAACTCTTCTTCTTCTTCATCCGAGGTGTGGTATTCTTGGAACCTAGAAACATTTCCTTCCTTGTCGATCCTTCTTCTCCGAATCACTCCAATCATTTGGTCACCTACTTTCTTCATAGTCATTCTCTCTTCTACTTTACACGGATATAAATCGATGGGTATATGGCACTTATGGTTTGTACACCATATCTTATAGCCAGAAATCGGGTCAATATAACGCTTAATCCCAGTTGAACGCATGATTCCCCAACAAAACTTACGCTTTGAGGGAGACATAACTCTATAAATAAGGAAGAGTATATGCTCCATTAGATATTTGGCGACGAAGAAAATAAATACTCGCATATATATATATATATATATATATATATATATATATATATATATATATATATATATATTATATATATTATATACTTATACGAAATACTAAACGAATAGCAATTGGAACTTCAAAAATATATACATAAATATCTAAGTTGAGATTTTTAGTACTAGTGCTGTCCTTGTACTCAACCCTACGGCTTGTTGATCCATTGAAGTTCTTCCTATTGAATAGTCACTACTATATTTGATTAGTCGTCTATATCCTAACGGTCTCCATCACGTCTAGACACTCTTTACGATAGCATCTATGCCTCCATTAATTGTAGTATGTATCGTCTGCTCCAAAGAGCGATCTAGTTGTGCCCTTCTGCAGATTAACTCGCATTGGCATGCGACTCATCTACTATAATGACATACTAAGGCGGACCCAACGGTAACTTAGGTTTGTCTTGCGCTTAAAATAGTAAACGAATAGGCAATTAGAACTTCAAAATCTATACATAAAATATATTATACATACATACACATAAGCACGTAGTTCCTAAATGCATCTATATGAAGGTTCCTAATTATAGTCTAGGCCAATCCACCTAGTTCTCTATAACCTTGGCTTTAAATACCAATCTGTCACACCCCGCTAAGGCGGAATCGCAAGGCATGAACAATAGGCATTATCACAACACAAGGCGTCAAGATAGAGAAAACTAAAAATAACATTCATTAAACTTCAAGATCAAAGCGTGTTATGACAACACCCAAAATAAAAATCCAACATATAATGCATGACGAACAAAACATGACAAGTTCGAATGAAAACTAAAACAGATAAATCATAGACTCCGCATACAAGCTTATGGTCCAGCTACTTCCTCCTCCCAACTCTTCACACGTTTTGCTCACCTGAAAATGATGCTTAAAACGTCAACATAATTGTTTGTGAGAGTTACAGGTTTAAGACTCACTTATGACATCGCGATCTATAAAAAAAACAACATTTACGAACATATATGCATGGCTATTCTATCACAAAATAAACTCACATTTATCTGGGGTGGATCGTACCCAGTCGTCCCAACAATCACTATCATCTAGAGTGGATCGTACCCCACCGTCCCACAAATCTCCGCGCAAGACTAACCCACTTGACTAGCTAAGTCCGTTCGGGTCTCACACTAGGCCATGTCATCTTCACATGCACATGCCTTACCACAATTCATATCACTTAGCAATAGCACATAGCAATCATATAGTTCGTTACTTAAAAACACATATCACGGTTCATAATTCAAAAATAGTTTTTCATCATTTCCATCCCAAAATATAAGTAAAAAGTAGGACTGTAAAACTCACCTGATGCAAAGCAAATTCCAATTCCTTCACTTAACCTTGCAAAGAATCTATACAAAACAATACACACATATGTTACCATCATTTGGTCGACATGCCCAAAGTCGAAGTAACAATCACTTGAGGGATACTCCATACCTATCTTGAATTTCAACTCCATTGATTAGGTCACACACCCAAGTCGAGGTAACAATCACAACGATGGATACTCTATATCCTATCTTGATTCAACTCTTCTATATACTCCTCATACTTGCTAACCTCAAGTTACCTCACAAACTTTACTTCTCAACTTTCTGCTTTTTACTCAGTTTTTATAGTCACAAGATGACTCTAAATAAATATTAAAGTGAGTGTAACCATTTTATAAAAATTCGTCATCATAAATCACCTAGATTCGGATCTGATCGCACACCAAAAAGCTTGACTTCATTAGACACAGTTAATAGACACATGAAAAATGATCTCTGTGCTTTGGCAACTTTTAATTTGAATTTTAAATAGGGTTTTTACACCTCGTAATCTGACCTAAATCTGACACGTATTTACTGTTTTAACAACTTCTCTTGCAAAAACCATTTAACTAACTTCCCGGACTCCAAAACGTGCGAGGCCGGTCTTTTTGAAAAGTAGTCTCTCTTAAATTATAAATACCCTTAAGAAAATCAATGTTTCATTACTCCATCACGGAGATAGTCATCAAACAATTCAGACCTAAATTTCAGAAAACACAAATTCATGATTTTAACGAAATTCGAGCCCTGAAATTCTAACAATAATTTATAAACACAACCCTAACAATCTAAGATTTATCTAAACTAATTAATTATAGAAACTTAATTATAAATATAAAACCCTAATCCATTCATAATGATTGTTACATGTTTAAAACTTAATTGAATTGAAAAAGGTTTAAGAAATCGATAACATAAAGCTTAGAAATCAAAACCCTAAATTTTTGGGTTTCCCCTTTGTTCTTCATGCATCAACCGGCCAAAGAGAGAGAGAGAGAAAAGAGATCAAAGTGATTTTTGTTTAGGTTTAATTTGTATTTATAGGCTTATAAGAGATAATTGCCAAAATTAGAGTTGTAATCAAATCGGGACTCTTCTTTTTTTCCTTCCTTTGTTCAGCCGGCCCAACCACAAGCACCCTTTTTTTATTTTTTTTATTTTATTCATTTATTATATTTTTATATCAATTCTAGGTAAAAACCTTTAATTATTTTGCTAAACCTTGAACTTTCTAACTAGTTTTCAAACTAACCTTCATTTTTAATTATTTCTAAAAATATAAAGTACTCTAAAATCTATAAAATACTAAACTAATATATATATAATATGAATTACATATACATAGTACGTACACAGAATATTACGTAAACGACATTTGAAACTACGCAAAGCTTTCAAATGATTTCATTTCCACAAGTACCATGATTCATCACTCATGTACTTCCATCTTATACACATATAAAACACATAAAATACAAAATGACACACATAAACTGAATTATACAGGCTTTAACTAACCTTCTAAAATCTTAGTTATCACACATCTTACTTTGACTATTGGGATACGACTTTGTCTTAGTTGCTTGACTTCTTGATCCATAATTTCTATTGGTTCTTCTACAAAGTTGAGTTTTACATCGAGCCGAAGATCTTTTATTAGAATGATGAGGGATTCGTCAGATAGGCATTTCTTTAAATTAGAAACATGGAAGGTACTGTAGACATTACTGAGTTCTTCAGGAAGTTCAAGTCTGTATGCCACTGGGCCGATCCTAGCAAGGATCTTAAATGGTCCAATGTACTGGGGGTTAAGATTTCCTCGCTTTCCAAATTGGATGAAACCTTTCCGAGGTGACACTTTTAACATAACACGGTCTCCAATTTTGAATTCCAAAGGATTTCGCCTTACATTGGCATAATTCCTTTGTCGGTCTCTTGCAGCTTGTAAGCATTGTCGAATTTGCACTATATTTCGGTGGTTTCATAGATTATCTCTGGTCTTGTGAGTTGAACATCTCCAACTTTGGCCCAGCAGATAAGTGATCGACACTTTTGACCATAAAGTGCCTCAAATGCTGCTGCCAGAATCTAAAGGTGAAACAACTATCACGATCCGATATGATGGATATCGGCACTCCATGTCGTGAAACTATCTCCTTTATATACAACCTTGTAAGGGTTTCCATACTATCTATTTCTCTGGTGGGGATGAAATGTGCTGATTTGGTAAGGTGGTCTACAATGACCCAAATTATGTCATGTCCGCTTGATGTTTTGGGTAGTTTTGTAACGAAGTCCATCGTTATTCTTTCCTATTTCCATGTAGGAATCTCTGGTTGTACCAGTACATTGGATGGCTTTTGACATTCTGCTTTAACTCTAGAGCATGTCAAACACTTGCCAACATATTCAGCGATGATCACCTTCATGTTAGGCCACCAGTAGAGTTTCTTTAGATCCTGATACATCTTTTCAGAACCTGGGTGAATGGAATATTTCGATTTATGGGACTCATGCATGATCAAGTACCTCAAATTACCAAAGAGTGGTAACCAACTTCGATTCTTGATACAACGGGTTCCATCAGGATGTATTTTAAATGCTTTTTCCATTCCTTGTAGGTTTTCAGCTTCGATGTTCTCTTCTTTGATTGCCTTAGTTTGGGCTTCGAGGATTTTTTATGGTAATTTTGGGTGAAGGGTCATGACTAATGCTCTAACTCGGAGTGGTTTGATTCGTTTCTTCTGGCTCAAGGCATCTACTATGACATTTGCCTTTCCAGGATGGTAACGAATCTCACAATCGTAATCTGCGAGCAATTCTAACCAACGACGTTGCCTCATGTTCAACTCTTTCTGATCAAGGATATGCTGAAGAATTTTATGATCAGTGAACACAGTATACTTTGTGCCATACAGATAGTGTCTCCAAATTTTAAGAGTGAACACTACTGCTCCCAATTCAAGGTCATGTGTGGTATAGTTTTCTTCATGAGGCTTAAGTTGTCGGGATGCATATGCTATAACTTTTTCTCTTTGCATTAACACCGCTCCCAGACCTTGGTGTGATGCATTACAGTAAACAACAAAATCATTGTTTCCTTCTGGTAATGCTAGGATTGTAGCTTCACATAGCTTTTGTTTTAGCAGTTGTAAAGCTGACTCTTGGTTTTCTCCCCAGATATATTTCTTTTTTTTCTAGGTTAATTCAGTCAAAGACTTTGCAATCTTTAAAAAATCTTTGATAAATCTTCGATAGTAGCCGGCAAGTGACGAGTCCTAAGAATTAGCGTATTTCTATAGGTGTAGTAGGAGATGCCAAATCCTTGACTGCTTTAATCTTGGCGGGGTCAACGTGAATTCCTTGGCTGTCAATCACGTGCCCGAGAAATTGCACAATACTAATCTAGAAATCACACTTGGAGAACTTGGCATACAATTTCTCCTTTTTGAGTAATTCCAAGATTATTCTTAGGTGATTTGCATTGTATTCTTTTTTGTTACGGGAGTAGATAAGAATATCATCAATGAACACTATCACAAATTTATCCAAGTATGGTTTACACACACGGGTCAGGAGGTCAATGAACACAGCAGGCACATTAGTTAAACAAAATGGAATCACTTGGAATTCATAGCGTGCGTACCGCATTCTAAAAGCAGTCTTGGGAATATCTTCGTCCCTG